>JAMKPZ010000535.1:0-70324 GCA_024699675.1 Amphibolis antarctica | reverse complement strand
TTACAGCTATGTACCCATCCTTAGTTCTACCCGACTAAATATCTGAAGTGCATGCTATACATGTCATTATTGTACTCATAACATTAATAAGTTCTAATCTAAGCTTATTAAATGAAATCATAATATCTGACCTAATAGTATTTCTAGATACATGTTTATATTGTGGACAATATGCTTTATTAATATAATTATCAGAACATTTATTTTCTCTAAAACTTATTGGTAAATCTTCTGAACAAATAAATCTAGTATGCAAGTCCCTAGCCCTTTTAGAATCATAAGTCCATAAACTAACACTACCCTCAGGAGTAAAAGAAAGTTGAGTTTGAATTGTTTTATCCTTATTCCTATTTTCACATGTACTAATATGCCTAGTTAAATGACCTATATCGTCAGACGTTTTGCAAGAGAAGTCGGCGTTACAGATGTTGCAAAAGGCTTTCTCTTCGGTGTCATCCGCTACAGCTTTCATTATGATTGTGTACTTTGACCAGATGGAAGCTCTCTTCTGAGACTTCCTCGGCGGCACAGTTGAAGTTGAAGCTCTAGTAGTCTCCATTGATGGTGTTACTTCAGCTTTAGGAAAGTTTTCTTGACAATATCTGTAGCCTCCAGAACTTTGGCTTTGGTAGTGCGCCATTGTTTGTGACTTGAGTGAGAAAATTTGAGAAATTGAGAATTGAGATTAGAGTTTGTAGAATTTGGAGTGAAGGAGATGAGAAGCAAGTTGGGTGAAAAATAAAATCCAACTCCTTCAATTTATAGAGAAAAGTTGGTTGAGCCGTTGAGGTGGCAGCCGATCGTTTCACCCGTTACCTAGTTGCCCGTTGCATCGAATTGGGCCGCCCGTTGCACAAAAGTGGGCCGCTCGTTGGGTGGAAGTGTGCCAACCGTTGTTGTGTTGCACCTTACAAGCCGTGACCTAGCACGGTTCCCCATCGGCCCATCCTGCCTACCCGCACATGCGACCGTTCATCCCCGCTGCTGGCCTAATGACTTGGCAGCTTGTCCCCCTGTCGGCCATACAACTTGTTCTACCCCCTCCCGCGCACGCGACCGTTCACCTCGGCTGGCGGCCTAATGACCTGGTGGCCAGTCCCCCCGCCGGCCACACGACCCGTTCTGCCTTCTCCCGCGCACACGACCGTTCACCTCGCTGGCCGCGCAACCCGATGGTTGGCCTAGTGACCCAACGGCCCATCACCCTCGTCGGTGACACGATACGTTCAGCCCCCTCCCGCGCACCGACGCACGCGACCATTCACCCCGGGTGCCGACCCAATGACCCGACGACCAGTCCTCCTGTTGGTCAGACGACCTGTTTTGCCTCCTCTCTTGTACACGACCGTTCACCCTGTTAGCCGCACAACCTGGCGGCCGGCCCAGTGACCCAGTGGCCCATCCCCCCCATCGGCGACACGACTCATTTAGCCCTCTCCCGCACACCGGCGCACGCAACCGTTCATCCCGGCTGCCGGCCCAATGACCCGGCGACCAGTCTCCCTGCTGGTCACACGACCCGTTCTACCTCCTCCCGCACATACAATTGTTCACCCCGCTAGCTGCACAACCTGACAGCCGGCCCAGTGACCCAGTGGCCTATCCCCCTCTCGCACAACCTGACGGCCTATCTCGTGCTGGGCCGGGCCGTGCCTATTTCATGCTAGAATTCGTGCCGTGCCGGCATGGTACGAACGACCTGGGGGTTTGGCCCAGGCACGACCCAGACATAAAAAATTTTCGTGCCATACCATTGACCGACACTATCAAACTGTGTTGGGCCGTGCTTGGGTCGTGCTGGGCTGTGCTAGTATGGCTCATTGACAAGTCTAGTATATGATTCTACTTGGCATGTTGACATCGGTGTATCAAATCATATAACACAAGATTTAGCCAACCTTCAAATTTCTGATCTCTATTGCAGTAAAAAAGTGGTTCAAGTAGGTAATGATCAATATTGAGTATTAAATCAATAGGTTCACCTCTAGTTACTAATGATTCACGTATGTTTAAATTGAAAAATATTTTACATTGTTTTCATGCATTTTACAATTTATTATCTATTAATGCCTTTAGTAAAGATAATCCATGTTATTTTTGTTTTAAAGATAAAAATTCCTGTGTTAAAGACAGGGAGACTAAGAAGATAATGCTTTAAAGCAAGGTTGAAGGAGCTCTATATCCAATAAAGTTTTCAGTTGCTTCAATTAAAGACTTTGAAGGAAGGAAAATATCAATTGAAGTGTTGTTTGGTAAAACTTACTTATCAGTGAGTTAGAAGTTTACATTTTTTTAGGTTAATAAGATTTTTAAGGTAAAAAAATTTCTTTTTATTTTTCTTTTTAATAATTGTATTAAAAAAACTTACTCTCATTATATGCTCATAATTTTCAACTAATTTTTAATAATAAAGTTACTCTACTAAAAATCTGTTATAGTATCGTTTTAGCTTTAATTTTTATTGTAAAAAGTTGAAACAAATTCACCTAAAAAAACTATTATAGGGAGAAAATAAAACATGGACTTGGGCCACACAATAGAAATGTTGGACCTACAATCCGTTAACGGCCCAGGAAGCGTTTGGAATTCATTATAATCCCCTCTCGGTTCTCTCGTCCCAACTCCAAACCCCTAGTCGATCGGCTCCGGCGTACGACGGCGGCGGCGACGACGACGACGACGACGACCACCACCACCACCACGATCACCACCATAGCCGTCGTCGTATCTCCCTCCATTGCTCTCAGCGGGCTGGTTCCATCATCCCGCAGATGGCGAGGTGGGACGAGATACTGACTCTTCCAGTCCAGAACCCCCCGACACCGGAGTTCTCCTCCGCGGAGATAGTGTGGTCCAGGGTGGAAGGGTGGCAGGACGGGGTCGACAGGGTCGCTCTCATCCCCTTCTCCAGAGTGAACGATTTCGTCAGAGGTGAGTCAAACAGGAGGGAATGCCCCACTAGGTTTCACGTTGAGGCCAGGAGGAAAAGGTCTCCCGGGATGCCATACAAGCCCAAAGTCGATGGGATTCTTGAATATATATTGTAAGTTTCCAAATTTCCTTTTTTCTTGATATCGATCAAGAATGTCGTAGTGTTTCTTTTTACCCGAATAACTAAAAATGTGTTTTTTCTTAACAACTACTGTCCTTGAATTCCTCCTGAAAATTTAGGTTATTGTGCACGGTAGTTCGGAAAAAAGTGAAGAGCTTTTGAAGTTGATATTAAAGTCACTTTTAGCTAGTTATATATGCTGTCAATTAGTTCTCGTATCTCTGTCGTCATCGACTTACATCCTAGGTCTTAGGTTCTTTCGTTGAGTTTTGTTAGTGGGTGAAGGGTTTCTAACGTGTAATATTTCTGTATGTACATGACTTGAATTTGGGTTTAGATATTGGTGTTCGTTTGGGCCAGATGACCATCGGAAGGGTGGAGTTGTTCGTCCAAGCAGAAGTTACACTGTGAAGAAGAAGACGCCTGCTGGCCGACCAAGCACCAAGAGGGGTTGTGTTTGCCATTTTATTGTAAAACGCTTGATAGCAGAGCCAACAGTTGCACTTGTCATTTATAACTTTGAAAAACATGTGGATAAGCAAGGCTTACCTTGCCATGGTCCGCAGGATAAAATGTCCGTGGGTACGCGAGCCATGTTTGCTCCTTATATTTCTGAAGATTTGCGTCTCCAAGTGATGTCTTTGCTTTATGCTGGTATTCCTGTGGAAACAATAATGCAAAGGCATACTGAAACTGTGGAGAAGCAAGGTGGGCCATGTAATCGAGATGACCTTCTTACACACAGGTATGTTCGGAGAATGGAAAGGAAGATCAGGCGTTCCACTTATGAATTGGACACAGATGATGAAGTTAGTGTTAGTCTGTGGATTGAAGCACACCAATCTGATGTATTCTTTTACAAGGAGTACTCTGATGCAGAACCTTTTGTCTTGGGCATTCAGACTGAGTGGCAGCTGCAACAGATGGTTCGTTTTGGCAACCGCAGTCTTATTGCATCTGATTCAAGATTTGGAACTAACAAATTGAAGGTAAGTATGAGCTTTGTGTCAATGTAAGCTTATCATCTTATCTAAAATTTCAAACTGAACATGTTTTGTGTACTTTTTATTCAGTATCCTGTTCAAAGTCTGCTTGTGTTTGACCGGTCAAACAATGCGATCCCTGTGGCTTGGATACTCACACCTCAATTTGCCAATAATGAGATACACAGGTGGCTAAGGGCCCTTTATGATAGAGTTTATTCAAAGGATCCAACGTGGAGATTAGGTGGTTTCATAGTTGATGATCCTTCAGCTGATGTCCACATGATCGGGTATAGTTACTAACCAATATTTTGTTTTAGAGCCTATTTGTGTACAATGAAGGTTAGGAATTTAAAATAAAAATGAATCGTAAATTTATTTTTTAAATAAAAGTGCATAAATTAAAATAAAATATTAAATATTGATATTAATAAAATTTAATATTCATATCAAATACAAATATTAATATCAATAAAATATTAATAAAATACCTATATTTAATACAAGTGAATAAACTACCAATATTAAATTTCATTTTTTTATTGTAAATTATGTATATTAAATGTCAATATGCTTAAATGTCATTTTAATAAATTTTTTTAAAATCATATCTTCTTATTGCTTAGTGGAGGTTGGGGAGGGGAGGGGAGGGAAGGGCTGGGGTGGAATGGGAGGTCGGGTGGGATGTGAAGGGACATGTGGGGGAAGGGCAGGGTAGAAGGAGAGGGCAGAGTTGGGTGGGATCCAAAGGGAAGCGGCAGGGAAGAAACAAAAGTGAGGAGGCCTTTATGGTTAGGGAGGGATGAAATGTGAGGAGACCTTTTCGACAAGAAAACTTGCATGAGAGGAAGGGAAATTGGAGGTGGAAGGGGTTCAATGTAGATGGAAGAGGGGAAATGGGGGTAGATAGGAGGGTTGTAAGGGGTTGATCACAAGATATTTTGATATGTGAGCAATGGATTTCATGGAGTGGAGTTCAAAAAGAGGGGAAAGTTGCCCTATCTATATCAAGAAAAGTTTGGAATTACTTTCCTTACTTTCTAGAATGCACAAACGCCTTTACTCTTTTTTTGAACTTTCCTTTTTGGACTTACCAAATGGCACAAACCCCTTCTTAATATTTAAGGAATTTTAGTAACCTACTTAGCTTATGTGCTTGTAGGGAAGTCTTTCAATGCTCTGTGTTGATCTCTTTTTGGCGTGTGCGTCATGCTTGGCACAAAAATCTTATGAAAAGATGCTATGAAAAGGAAATATGCATAGAGATTTCAAGACGACTTGGAAACATATTATCATGTATTTGCAGAGAAAGTTATGGTGCTGATGCTTTTGATGACTTCCTAGGTGATTTTGTTGACTGTTCAAGTTTCATGGATTATTTTCAGGCAACATGGCTTCCCAGAATAAGTAATGTTTTGAATTCAACAAAGATCCAAGATTCAGTAAATAGCCTTTTCTTTGGATTTTTGTGATTAATTTCTAGTTTTATTAGCAGGGACATGGACTGGTGCTCTCAAGACTCTCTCACTTGCCAGCACAGAAGCTTCTGCTGCCATTGAGTGCTATCACCACCAAATGAAACTTAGATTGTTGAATGAGAAAGATCCAAGTGTTTACCAGCGTGTAGATTGGCTTGTTTATAAATTGGGTACCAAAGTGCATTCTTATTATTGGCTGGATGAGTATGCTGAGAAGGAAAGTTTTGCTAGATATTGGAAAGATGAATGGAGTAGTGGCCTTACTTCATGGCAGAAGTCTCTGCAGATTCCAGACATAGATGTTACCATTGCTGCAGAATCTGCAAGAGTTGCTAGCAAGAAAAAGCAAGGAAAGATGCACACTGTGTGGAATCCAGGTTCTGAATTTGCAGTTTGTGAATGTAGTTGGTCAAGAATGGGAAATTTATGTAAACATGTGATTAAAGTGAGTAAGATCTATCGGGAGAGGGGGATGGCTGCACCTTCGATCAGCCTCTTTGAGTATAAAAGAACATTGAACAACATCATTTTTTGCCCAGCCCATGATTCCTTAATCCGTGACCATTCTATCACCCTTGCTGTATCAGTTCAGATGCAACTGAATGCTCTCTCAGATTCAGAAGATGCTCAATTACCTCCATCATCATCTGTGCCAAATAATCTGTCTGTTGCTGAAATTTCACCCACATGTAATGGCATTGGAAGTGGTGACAGTAATGGTGAGCAATTGTTAACCATGGATATCAATGAGGATTGTTTAGGTATGGCCGTCAATTGCAATGTTCAAGATTGTGAAACTCAGTGTGTCCAGTCCACGGGTGGAAAGGAAGGCAACAATAATCATAATGCAGATGATTTTTCAGAAAGTAGGGAAATTGACGTTTCAAAGGATAGAGGACTCCCTAAAGCAGATGCATGTATTTCAGATGCTAGAGATGGATCAATGACGAATTTCTTGGAAGAAAGGCATGATGTGGCTGTTCTTTCAACAAGCTACAGTGTTCCAGATCATGATCATCTACGTGTATCCTCAGCCAACAAGGTGATGGATATTGACACAGAACATATCCAGTCTCTATCAGATTGAAGTCTGATTATTGATGAAATGAATGAACCATGTGATCTACAAAGTTCATTTATCTTAAACTTTACGAGCTCATTTAGAAGGAGACGAATCATTTTGATGTTACAATCGTTGATGCTTTTGAAAAAATAAAAGATGAGACCATCAAAGACAATATAACTAAATAACTACGAATGAAACATTACATAACGGTTCTAGTCATACTGCTGAAAATACCATTGTAGACCAAAAATGTTATACTGATGGAGTAAAAAGGAATAGGCAGAGTAGCTGTAGTCTACACTGTTGACTTTGCCAATGTTTGTTCTGACAATGTTAGTAATATGGTGTCAGTGAATATTCCACAGCCAATAATCTGGAACAGTGTATCCAGAATCATTGAAATTGATGTTCATGTGGCAGTTTTGATGCTTATTTGAGTGTTCCTAAGAGTAGTGCCCGTGATTCCATGTGTTGATGTGGGAGGTTGCTCAGAAGTCAAAGTACTGCTAATGTTTGCTTGTGGAACTGGACACTGCCATTTGGTTCCTTGGAAGTTGGAACTACAGTGAAATTTGATATAGATAATGACTCAGTCTATAGTGCTACTCCGATTCCTTGGATGATTTTAGCACCACAGATGTTCCTGCTTCTGAGAAGGTCTAGCTAAGGATAATCATGTTGCTGGTTGGCATCACTTAACATTCACTTATCCAGCAACGGTACTACCCAACTATGTTGCAGCTGTAGCAGACACCATGTTGCAGCTGTAACACAGGTGTCTGAGTCATCATCTTCTGATAGTACATGGATGGTCTTGACGCAATTTGGCATCAGTTGGAGGCTTGAAATTCCCAGGAAATTTGTACCGGAAACTTATTTGTGGACATTTGCTTCAGTTTGTATTCACTGATCAAGAACAATGCTACAAAAGGCCATTGCAAATGACATTGAGTTTGGAAGTTACAGGCCTGTCTATGGAAATTGGCTTCAAGATCAGAACAGCGTTCAAATGCACACAAGAGGATCACATGTAAATTGAAACATCACCTAGTATCTTAATTATGATTGGTGTGAAAGCTTCTAGAAAATCAAGTTTTTGAATAAGTTTGTTTTTTGTCAGATAAGTTAATGGGGAGAGATCATGGAAAGTTGAAAATCTCATTGCATAATTTGGTTTGACAAGTGAAACTTCTAAAGGTGGGCAAGGTATTCTCTAACAGAAATATTACCATGTTTCCCTTATATGAAACGTTTTTTCCCTGAATTGTGCTTCCTAAGGTATGTTCATCCCTTTGAAATTGAAATGATTTCATTAGCAAATATAAAAGTTTAATATATAGAGACTACATAAAGAGAATAAATACAACTTAAGCAATGTAGAACTAAACACATGTATAACCCTTAACTCTAATATTTAATATTCTTTATCACTTCCCTTCAAGCAGAAGTATCTAACTTACAACAAACTTAATAATAACTCAACAAACTTAGATATTGCAAATGCCTATAGAGATAAAAATTAATTACCAAAGCAGTAGTAGCAGCAATAGACGGTTGTAGTTATTGGCTTATTGCAAAAGTAGAAACAATAGAAATAATCTGAAATAAGTCTAGGAAGAATTATATCTCAAGTAGTAGAATAATGATTAAATGATACAATTCAAGTTAGTAAGATATATAGACAAATATGATCTATCTTCAACAAGTTGACAGAGATGTGATTTACCCTAAAGATTTTTTTTTGCTAAAATTTTTATTTTCTTTTTTTAATATTCTTCCACCTTTTTTTACCTTTTTATGCAATTTTTTTTCTTTTTTCTCTTTCTCTCACCCTTTTTCTTTTTTCTTCTTTTCTCATTCTCTTCCTTTTTTCTTTCTTTTTGTGGAGACATAAGAAGAAAAGTGGAAGATTTTATTGATTCATTAACAAACATAATATCTCCTTATATAGAGGCTACAAGATACATACAAATAAGTTTAACCAATATGAGACCAAACTCACACACACTAAACACTTAATACGTCATTTACTTCAACACTCTTCTTTTCCCTTTTCTCCTTTGTCTGTCTACATCCATTGACAAGACATATAAGGTGGTGGCAATGAGAAGCAAGCCAAAAGAGGATGAATTCAATATGGTGGCTATGTGCAAGGACATGAGATGGGATGGTGAAGGCGGCAAGGGTGGAGGTGATATCATAGGATATGCTTGCCTTTCCAATCTAACAAGGAACCAACAAGAGATGTTTGGTGCAATGGTTGTGTGCAAGTGCAAGAGATAAATCAAGCAAAGTTGGCATAGTTAGTGCCCTATGGCTTGATGACATCATTGGTAGTGGTCATAGAAGTTGGCAGTGGTGGGGAGGGAATCTTAGATCCCCATTAATGGTGGCAGTTGCAACAGGAAGGTAAGGTTTCTCCTTTATTTTGTTGACAACAGTAAGACTAGTGATAGCAAAAACTCTAGGCAATCAGAGTCATTGATCTTAAAAATGGTTAAATCTTATAAAAGATCAACTTGCTCTAATACTAATTGTTAAGATCAATTTAACTTACTAGAGAGAGGTGAATGGTAAATTTTACTTGATTTTAAAATTTATTCAATACAAGCTTAATCAAGTATACAATTTTACATAGATATTTCAAAATGATACTCATTTTAGTGTATGTTTGAGCAATATCAATTTGAGTAATGAGACACAATGAAGTTGTGTGATTCTTGATCAATTAAGCACAATGAAATAAAAGTAATCACAACCATACACAAAAGAAACATAGAGTTTTTATGGTAGTTCATCATTAAAGGATACTCCACTCCTCGGGCTTTTGTTCAAGTCTTTTTCACTAAACCAATGTTGTCTTGAGTTAACACCTAACTTTTACAACCAGTGCTTTTCAAAGGATGAGCACTTAACCCTTAGCCTCCTTAGTAACCAAGGAGTCCAAGTGTATTTCATAGGAAAACACTCCAAACCTCTATTGTTCTTGACACACTCGTCATGAACACCCTTAACAAAACTCACCAAGACCTTCCTTAATCACAAAGGAGTCATCACCACTCTCCAATGAGATTGGAAACACAATTACTATATGAAATGCTTGTTAAAACAAATTAAAAAACTTACAACCCAAGTTGTGTTCTTGCTTGCTCTTGAAAGGATTTGGAAGAGGAAAGTTCTGCCTAATGGATGGAACTTGAAGCTCTAGAGCACTAGGGGGTTTGGAAAGAGTTCCCCTAAGTCATGTACAAATTATACAAATAAGCAAGCTGGTTTCAAGTGGTTTTAGGAGGCCTTTTTATAAGAATGAAGGTTTAAAAGTCACCTTATAGCAACTAGTTTTTGGTCAAAATAGATTAACGATTTTGGAACTGTTAACCTATTTGGATAAGGACTAGTTAGATAGGATGGATCTACAATCATTAATTTGATTTCTTAGTTTGAAATTCATTGTTCTAGATTTTACACAGACTGTTGACCCATTTCTCCAAATGTTAGTCCATTTGGAATAATGTTTTCTATTGTTCTAAGTGTTTTTAGATTGTTAATCTGAATCATTGGCCTAAAATTTCCTATCCTAATTTTACATGGAATAGATATCCAAATCTTAAAGTGTTGATCCATTCTAGTGTAGATATAGATTCTAAGGTTTATTTCTAGATGATTTCCTATGAAAGGCTCTAAGTCCTAAGTGAAGGTTGTCATAAAGAGTAAAAGCATTACAAACAAAAAAACATACAACACCTGTAACACTCAAAACTCTTATAAATATTTCTTTTTTAGTTGGCCTTCAAGGTGATCATGAACTATTGACTTTAAGCTTTAAGAATGCACCTCCTCTATGCCTTCAAATTTCAATGATCCTTCTTCTTCAACTCTTTATCTCTTCATTCTTGCAAACTCTTTGTAACATATTTATTAAGTTTTGAATAATTAAAACCTAAAGGAATATTTCTTCAACAACTTGGGCCTATGCCTAGGCTTGTAAAGGTCCCCTAAGGATGTTGTAGGAGAGAGAGGAGGTGGAAGGGGCAATGGGTGGAAATGGCAGGCTAGTAGTGGTTGGAGATGAGAAGAAAGGAGGTAGTAGCTTAGGATGTCTCCTTAGGCTCTAGTAACATGTTAAGTTAGAAAAGAAGCAACATCATTCACTAGAGAAGGTTACAAAGCATATATAGTGAGTAATTAGATATCCAATTATAAATGGATATCTATTTACCTCCATTATATAAGAACACATGGTATCTCTCTCACTCTCTCTCTCAATATATATATATATATATATATGGTGCCAATTTTCTAATGGTACCTACTTTAAGTCATGCACAAGTGAAGGAGTACTGTGCACAGGTAGAGAAGCACTATGCACGGGTGGAGCACTATGTGTGGTTGGAGGAGCATTGCACACGGGTAGAGGAGAATTGTGCACAGGCAGAGGAGCTCGAGAGGAGTGCGCGGGCGAAGGAGTTTTCTGCATGGGCGGGAGGGGAGGGTCATGAAGGGTCGGTTGCGGTCGCGGAAGTGTTTTGGGTTTTTTTGATTTGATCTTTTAGATGGTTCAAATTAAATCTAAACCATTCATGTAAGGCATTACTAGAGATGACACTCTAGTGGTGCCACTAGAGTATCATTTCTCTCTCTCTCTATATATAACACTACCTCCTAGGTAAATCAAACATATAAGCTATATTATGACATGCCACCATTAAATAAATTAACTTCCCAAGTAACTTCCTATACTTTTAACATTATCAAACGACCATACTTCCCAAAATTAATGATTTTTGTCTATAGATGTACTCTCAAATCTACATCCCAAGAGTCCTACCTATTGAAGCACATCTAGTATGTTAAATTAAATGATGCATTAGGTATGTGGGTTTAGTCTCATATTAGTTAAACTTATTTTGTATGTGTCTTGTAGTCTTTATATAAAAAGGTATTATCTTTGTTATTGAATCAATTCAATCTCTTCCTTTCTTTTATTTCACAACATGGTATTAGAGATTAGGTTTTGAGAGTCAATATAGAGAGAAAGCTTAGGTAGGGATGACTAGAGGAGGAACCTCTCCTCCCAACCACTCATTTGTTGTCTCTCTTTCTTGTTCATTCTTCGTATTCCTATTTTGTCTTTTCCACTCTACATCACAGTTTTGTCTTTGCCGCACTATGTCGCCTTTGTTGTGCTCTCAACTATTTTCTTGCTGCCTCACCCTTTGTTTGTCTCTCTCTCTCTCGATGAGTGACAATCACCTCTTCCTTTTGTCTAGGAGTCTGGGACAATCGGGCAACGCTCTACCTCTTCAATAAGTGTCTCTTTACCCATGCACAACCCAACAACTCCTTTGCTTGTCGTCCCTTCTTTTCAGCATTTCTTGCTATGCATCTTTGCTAAATGGGTCTCTTTGTCATTGCTTTTTCTACAACCTCTTCTGTCAATGAGCGACTCTCTTTAGTGTTGTAGTCTTCACGCCTCTTTTCACTTCTCAAGCATGGATGACCTCTCCCACTCCTTTACCTCGTGCAGACCTCTCCCACTGCTTTGGCTTGTGTAGGCGACCTCTCCTAGTGGCTTTTCTCTTGTCACAGTTCCTGTAACCTTTTTTTCTCTTGGTTTGTCCATGCTTTGTGAAGATGGTTCTCCTTTTGCTAGTCTCGATGCTTGTTGGTGGTCATCCTTAATCTCATCCTTTTGCTACTTTGGCATTTCTTGCTAATCTCCCACTTTGCTTTTTGCTAAACCCATTAGGGTTGTAGATGGTGGCATGAAAACAGGAGAAGATGAATGGTCGAAGTGGAAGGGAAGTAAAGAAGAAGAATGCGCGTGCAACAAGCGTGCGAATGAAAAAAGGAGCCTTTATGCTTCTTTTAAGTATGTTGTTTTTATGTCTTTTAAACTTGTAACAAGTTGAATGCTCTAACTTGAGGAGGAGTTTTAAAATAAATGATGTATTAGGTGTGTGGGTTTAGTCCCACTTTGGTTAAATTTATTTTGTATGTATCTTTGTAACCTCTATATAAAGAGATCTTATCTTTGTTATTGAATCTATTCAATCTCTTCTTTTCTTTTATTTCTCAACATAATACATATTTTCTTTGCGAAAGTATCAATCTATTCTTGTTATAGACAAATTCTATTCCTGGTAAATACTTGTCTTCTCATGTCCTTTGTGACAAAATTCTTTGTTAGATACTCTTTCACATTGATGATGCCAACTATCTTGCTACTCATCAAAATGATATTATCAATGTCTATTGTCCAGAATACATAGCTATACATGTCCTTTTGATGAACATAGAGTGATCCACAACATACATGGTGATTCTAGAGTTCATCATCATATCACTAAACTTTTGGAACCATACACGAGGGCTTTGCTTCATGCCATATATGGCTTTCTTGACTCAACATATCTTATTCTTCCACTAAGTGATATTCCTAGGTGGTTGTTCTATATGTGTTTCTTCCTTCAAGTCATTGTATAGAGAGGCATGTGTAGTTGTCACACCTACCTTAGTTGTTACACATACCTTAACTAATTCAGTGCAATCAACACAACAGCACATGAATGTAGTTAAGGTGAGAAATTAGATAAAATGTCTTAGCATGATCAACTCCATGTACCTAAATAAATTCATGAACCACTAACCTTCCTTTGTACCAATCCATAAAACCACCCAACTTATATTTCACAGTAAAGATCCACCTACAACTAGCTGCAGTTGCTCTTTCAAATTGATCCACCCACTCCCATGTATCATGAAATGACAGTGTCTCCATTTCTTAATCCATAGAAATTTTCTATTGTGAAGCTTGTGTAGCTTTATGATGTCTTCTTAGTATGGACTCTATAGAGATGGATAATGGGTTGGTTAGGCTTGGTGGTGGTGAATGGTAGATCCATATTTGGAGGTGTTGGAGTTGTTTTTGGTTTCGGCTGCAATGATACTTGCTATTGATGATGATAAACCTAAAATAGTCTAGTTGGTTTTTGTTCCACATCCATAGGTGGAGAAAGAAGAACACTTTCAACAATCAAATTTGAAGACCCAAAGAACAGTGTTGACTCAAAAAAGGTGACATTTATTAGCATATGATGTGTAGGTAGGTTATAACATCAATACTCTTTTTGAATGCAAGAATATCCAAGAAACAGACATTTTATAGATCTAACTGCAAGTTTGTCTAGACGACAGATATGTTCTTACAAGATACGACTGATGGGTTTGTGATTGAAGGAATTTGTCATAGTTTACCACTGAGGTCATCACCATTGGTTGTATTGACTAGTCAGGTGAATCAGTCTTGACAGAGGAGGCTAGCCATGCCACAATTAGTCGGCCATACTTGTCCTAGTGTCTATTTAATATGTGATTGGTTTTAGAACAGTAATCATAGTTCTTGTCTCGTCTACCTTCATGGCCACCCCTACCATGTGTATTTTTGCCACCATAGATTTGAGCAGTAAAGACTAGTGTGGATGGCTCCTCATAGATATTGGTGTGGCATTCAAAATGTTCAGAACCTGAGAAAAAGTACCCCAAAAGTGTAGGAATAGCCTTTGTGCCAAGGATCTGCCCTTTGATTTGTGTTGCTAACTCCTAGTTGAGGCCTGTTAGAAACACTGCAATCGCTAGCTCCTCTTTATATTGTCGCATCATAGAAATATTAAGCATGAATGAGTGATAAATTTCCAGCTCATCAAATAGGCTTTGAAACATGTTATAATACTGTTCAACAATCTGCTTGCCTTAATGATGTGTAAATATATTCTCATAAATCTCACAAATTTAAGCATTATTTTTCCCATTACAATATATAGTTTGGAGATTGCCCCATAACATTTTGGCCGGCTTTAATATCATGACACTATGCAATTCGCTCACCTATACCATTGGGTCAGCACCCAAAAGGTCTCGTGGACTTTCTTCTATTAGAGGATTTTTTCCATCTTAATGGAGGTGGGGATCAATCCTTTGATCCAACTATCACAAGATGTGGCATTGGAATGAGAACACTACTGTCCAGTCTGAAGCAACACAGAAGTTTCCAGATGTTACAGTTTAGATAGATCTGGTTGTATCAAGGCATCACACAGCCCTATAAAAAATGAAATTATTGATGAAGTCCAATTCAACTATTTAGATCATGGGACAAGCACTGGCTAGCTGCAATTTCTGCTGATTTTCACAAAAAAAATGAAGTGGTGAGTGGAAAACAGGCAGGAAGTGTGAGTGGGGGCAGATCAGATCTGCTCTGTGGCTAAATTGGCCACCGGCAGGCCTGCAAAAGCCAGATGCTGTTGTCAGCTGTAGGATGGAAGGCCTTGGTGACTACTTGTTGACGAGGAATTGTCAGGCCTTGGAAAGGGTCATGAGAGAGAAACCAACCATGTTGGTTTACAGGAAAGGGGCTCTAGAAGTGGTTTGGGAAGCAGCAAGGTTGGGTGCCAGGATTGGAAGTTTCTAGTTCTGATACCAGTTGATTTTTTAAATTTTTTTACACGTTCTGATACCAGATGAGTAGAGAGAAAAAATGATGATTGATCATATATATAAAAGCTCAGGGTCTTACATTTATATCTATTTACCTATTTATACCAATACACATAAACAGAAACATATATATATTTAACACCTCCAATTTGGTATCTTTTCTCTGACTGTAAAAGATAGAGGATATGAGAATATGGTTTTTCTCCAACCACACCGACAACTACATACATAAATTCGATGACCAGAAATGAAAAATTGTTTTCAGAAATATGAATGAATCATGCCTCACTCAATAAAGCTCCTAAGTTTGACAACTTCAAGAAATTAATGGATTCACGTTCACATTTTTATTTTTATTTCTATTTCATGAGCTTGCACTAATGTTGTCCCAAGATATACAAATGACATGGGTAGCTACTGACCAGAGATGATATTATACAATGTACTGTCACATATTCTACAAAAAAAGTTCGCCGCAGACAAGTGGACGGCTTTGGAAACCATGCCCATGTTTATTTGAAGTTGATAAGATCTTGTAAATGATTGATGGATTGTCATCCCCAGTGCTATTGGCAAAGATTTGCAGCCAACCATTCAGTTTCCATGACTCTCAGGAAGCCATAAATACTTTAATATGATATATGTTATTATATCATTATTCATCAATAAATGTAAATAAAGTAGGATAAATTTGGTGGACCTAAGATCAATGAACACTGATTTTTCCCATGGAGTTTGCTTCATCAACTCACACATCGAAAATGGACTCTTCACGAGTTCTCAACACATGCCAAATTTAGGGAATGTATTGGGAATTTAGAATTCCACATCTAACCTTGCATCTCTTTCTATTTTGAGGATATTGTTCCATTATTCACTTAGATCGAAAATGATCGCTTCATATATTTGATTTGGATGGTAACTGCAATTGTGTAAAGGATTGTTGCATTGTTGAAACTTTGAATGATTTGAAACGAAGTTTTTCCCTCTTTGCAGGTGATGATGCACCAAGGCATCGATGAGGATGCCATTGCTAGTCATTCTGGTTTGCTATTTGCATTGTGGATGTAGCTTGGGCATCATTGCTACGTGGGTTGCATTCTTGACAACATTTGTGTGATACATTCAAGAGATATGTTTGAGAGGAACAAGGTTGTCATATTGCTTGTGATCCAAGAAAGGAATGTTGTCCAACATTGTGTTGCAGAGTTACAAGCTAGGTTCACTCGGCTGGAAGATGGTTGCCAAGGGTTTATTGAAGGATTTGAAGATGAATGGTAGGTAGACATGAGACTTGCATGTTTGATTGTATGCTAATCTTTTCTAGCATCTTCATTAGTGTTTTTATATGATATACCATCATTAGGACTTTGGAACTACCATGCACTTGTTTTTACGCCTGCTACCAATGTAGTTCTAGTAAGTAGTAATGGTTAGTTCATGTTGTCATTTGGTTAATCATTAAATATTTTATGAGGTTGTTTTTACCGTAGGTGTTTACAACATTTATAGTTAAATTAAATCAAAAAGTGTAAAATACATATGATACTCACATAAATGTAAGACCTATGTGAAAAAATATATTAGTTGAGATTTAATCTTAGTCATTCATCATCGACACAGTAAAAATTACTGTAGATGTTAATCTTTACACTTTTTACATATTTTGTGTTGTACTGAACAGTTGTTGATTGTAGCTTTTAACATATGTTTATATATTCAATGACAAGATATTGTATTCTATAGGATATGATAACATATGATAGGCGCTTGTTATCATATTATAATGTTTATATGGGTACAATTGGTAATTTGTCTTATCATATTACCATGTCACCTGGTACATCATAAAAAAAGAACTAGAGCAAACTTTGAAGCATGTTCAAAACTTCAAACATTGAAAAGATAAAAAACATCCTAAAACATTTTTTGAACTAATCATCATTCATCTATGCTTTTGTGATACCCAACGTCCTTTAAGAGCTCAAAAATTGCAGTGCATCAATGAATGCCCTTTTAAGTCAAAATCTTCTTTCTCTTCCTTCTCATGTCCTACTACAATGCAGTACTCGTTCATTAGCTTCTATGGTTTCATTGATTTTATCTTTCACATCCATTGTCACTTGTATTTCATTAGGAATCAATCTATCAGGGATAATCAAGAGATCAAGTAATTTGAGTATGTAAAGTGTCTAACACCTTTCTTGTATATACCCAAAATTTTTACTTAGACTTGTGATATTCATAGATTCCAACCTTGTATCACTTAGAAGTCACTTGTACTCGCATACAACTTTTTTCTGGTTAAAATTAAATTAGGTGGTGACTTATTCTTCTCTTCTCTTCATTGTGTTGTAATAGTGGCTACAGTTTTGTGGATGTTATAAAGGTAGACAAGCAATAATAAGAACTAAGGGAGAACATGCATTCTAAGGTAATATTGATGCAAGTACATGATCATGAAAAGAAAACATGAATGCTAGCATGGTTGATTGATATCATTAAATGCATGAATGTTTAGTTGAAAATCATGCATGAAGTAAATAAACTATATGATCTGGTATATCTCATGGTTAAGCAATCAACCAAGTTGACAATGCATCTAAATGCTCCAATTTCCATTATTCAATTAAACTTGTTCACATAAATTCTACATATTTCATACATAGGGAAAGAGTTGTATAATGGGAGGGAAGTCAAAATGAAATCATATGTTGATACACACCAATATATATGAATGAGTGGAGGGGGCAAGTTCTCGGGCTCAGTGTGGGCATCAGGTGTGTGACAAAGACATAGGAGCTGCTTGTGCAGGTGTCGGTCAACCTGCCTCTATGAGCTCTGTTAGTTTCCATGGCCGTGTGTTGTGGAGTGTGGGTAGCTGCTGGTTTGCCAAAGGTGAGTGTCCGATGTCTTGTGCTTTCTTTTTTTGGTTGGATTTGTGGTGGGTCTTTCCTTATCCTCTCTGGTGTAGGCTTACTATGTTAGAGTATTCCATTTTGGTGCCCTAACTCAGTTAAAGAGGAGTAGAATTTGGGGATTTTGCTACCTTTAGCCCATTTTGGTGAGTGATCCTACTAGATAGTCTAGTGATAGCATTTCTATGGGTTTTGCATATTTTTGTTGAAATACTGTTAGTTATTGCATATTGCTCTTGCATATTATGTGCATGATGTGGCTATTATTCATGTTGTGACTCTTATTAGTGGCTAGATTTTGCATATTTGAGAGATTTGGCATATGCTTGTTATGTCTAGATTTGATGTGGTGATAGTATTTTGTGCATGTGGACCATATTGTAAAGGTTATAGTTATTTTTGGCATATGGGCATTTGACTTGTAACTTGAGAAAAATGCTTTTGTGACTTGTTGTATAGCTATGCGTATTGCCTATTTGACTTACTATGCATTAGTGAGTTGAGTTATTATGCCTTAAAAGTCCATGCATATTTTACTCATCACACATGTGGATTCTAACATATGAATATGATTTATAGTATAGCTTCGTATAGAACTCAACTATAGGGGGTGAAACTGTGGTGTCGTACACAATCTTAGGACAATCTCTTTTGAGTTCGGTCACAAGGTTAGTATGTGACATTTGATTTGGGCTTCATCACAGGACTTATATATGACGTTTGGGCCCTATCATAGGACTTATATGCAGTCATGTATAATTAGAATACCATAATTATTAAAACGTATTACCCTTGATTATTGATGAGTGGTTGTGACATGCTCTTTTTTTTGTTGATTATTTGTCTAGTGCACACATGTCCATGTAGATTGGTTGCTTATTGCATGTCTTTCAACATTGTCATCAATTGACTTACTAGCCTTGTTCATACATTGCATCTCTTTTTATTTTGTGCTATTATGGACTTCTAGTGGATTACTTGCTGGACTTCGGCTCATTCTGTGGTTATGTTTCTATTATAGGGTCATAGGTGGATTCCCAAGTTGAGTATGGGCTAGTGAGGATGTATTAGATATTTTCCATTTCAGGTTGTTGATAGTGATTTTTTTTGTGGTTTTCCAGAGTTATGTATTTGGATATTTGGGTTAAAGTTGTATCTCTGGATTTATTTGTAGATTTTGTGGATTTATGCTCTCTTGGATCTTATATTTTTGGTTTTGTTGTGGAATGATGATTGTGGGCCAAGTTTGACAGCTCGGAAGAATTGTTGACAGATAGAGAGAGAGAGAGAGGGGGGAGAGAGAGTAAGCAACCAACCTTGCCAGATGAACTCATGTGTGGAGTTGCCAGTAAGCTAGCAACCCAAGTGTTCTTCGACTTTTGGGACCGGCTAAATGCGATTTTAGTGAAGATTTAGAATTTTTGATGGTTGGCTTTTAGGCTGGACCATAAGGTTAATCGTGGCATGGTGACAATTCAATATTTTGTTGACCTTTTTAGGCCTCGTTACAAGGTTAAGTGTGTCTTCCTGGAAGGTGAGGTTGAATTATTGGTGGCTTGAATATACATGTATATCATGTATATTTTGTTGATGGGAAACTCTGCTCTTGTATGCATCGGAAATATTATCTATTTTATTTGGCACTTGTTTGTGGAATGCCTTATTATATATGATAGTTTCTATTTGTGTACTTAGAAATGATGAAAAATAAAATAACGAAAATTCAAGAATGTTTGAGAAATGAAAATATCGGGATTTAATGAGAAATTATAAAATAAGGGTTATTTGTGTATGTATGGAAAATGAGAAGAATTTCAAAAATAAGATCATGTCGAGGGTTCACGTTTCAAGTTTTCCTTGTATTTCAAGGGGAAGAGATGAAAATTGAGAAATGGGAAATGCTTAAATATTATACTTTAGTTGGAAAATAATGAGAATTTTTAATTCTCGTCAGTTCACGTCGATACAAATGCTTTTAAAAAATTGGTCAATAAGAAAGTGAATTTTCATAAATTTTTTTCTCATAAATTTTAAGTATACAAAAGGTGAAAGATTTGAATTAATTACCAGCCTTGTGGACATATGGTGGGACTAGTCGCCCTTAAAATTTACATGAGGTTTTGATATTTATCTTGCAGGGGCATGCAATTGTTTGAAGCGATGTGTAAGGAAGAAGAAAAGAAGAAGAGGCAGGAGATGTAAGAAGAGTCGAGATTGGGAATGTGACTGCAACTGCAGTCCTTTGATTTTTCTATTATGAAAAAAATGTGTGGTTTTGTAGCAGAGAAATATACAACACTCGGTACACACACATATACAAGGAGTTTTGAGTATTAGTAAAAAAAAAAATTTAAAAATTGTTTTTTACCAACAATAAAATAGATTGCACAGTGCAAATATTTTAAATAGTTGCATGGCTTAAGTGACAGGGGCGAGCTGTGGGATTTTTATGTTTTAAAATTTATTTTACTTAGTATGGTGTTCGTAGATTCAAGACCTAATGGAAAAAGAAAATTATAAAATTTAAGGTTTATTTAAAAATATTTTCCACGCAAAAAATGTTGAAATTCAATTTCATCATTTTTCAAGTGTATAAGTTGAAAACATTCGATTTTTCTTGCCCTGTGTATGTTGCGAAAATGACGAAATCTTGTCGCCTATGTGGATAGAAATATTTAAAATTTTTAATTGTTGTCATTTTTTGTACATGCATGAATACTTCTATATTTTTATAATTTTTTGTTAAATCTTCTTATTTTCATTTCTATCGATTTCTGTGTTTCCATTACTCTCTTTTTTCATTATTTCCACCAGCGGACTCCAAATCTTTACTCAAAATCAAGTCGTTCCAATACTCTATATATGGCCAGAAAATAGTTGATAAATTATGTGAGGATATTATAATATTTATGTGAAATAACAAAAATGGATGATTTTTGACTTCTCAAAATTGTATTTGAACTTTATCAACAACTTATATTAATATCTTTGAATTTTATATAAATTTACGAATTTGTAATTTATGTGTGATATTAATTATTGAAACGTTAATATCTAATTAAAATTTTTGACATTTTTCAATACATGCGCAAACACTTAAATTTGAAATTGTCATTTTTCGCTATATACATAAATGCTAGTAAAATAATGAAATTAAATTTAATTTCTGCCATTTTCTTTTCTATCATTTTCCACCTTTTTCTGATTTTTCTTTATAATGCTTTTTAGTGTACAAACACCATTTTGTGTGATTTTTCTATCGTTTTGCACCAGTTTTGTTAGTTTTTTTAGTAGTATTGAATGTGATTTAAAAAGTAGTTTTAATAAAGATCAATTGAAAATCATGTTTTGAAGAACATGACTCACAGAAATTTCTAATTTTGACATTTTGAAATATTAGTTCATTTTTTTTACATAGGTGGGTATGAATACTATTTATTTAGTTGTTTGTTGTTTACAAGTCTTTTTTTTTTTTTTCAATTGTTGATATCTTATATAATAGAATGCACTTTTCATAAGTTTTTTCTTTAAAATTTTAATTTTAAATGTTGAAACTCTTATGTAATTTGATTAGCTCATTCGTGAGTACATAAACGAGTTTATTAATACTAAGAACAATGTTTTAAAAAAGGAATAATAAATACCTTCTAGTAATATTTATAGAAATGGATTCTACAGGTATTTCATCTAACCATCGAGAATGTATTAAAATTGATTTTTATTATTTTATTTTCTTCCCTCTTACGATTCTTTACCTTCCTTCTCAATTCTAAATTAGAATACTAAAATTATCAAATTATTTCATTCCAACGGAGAGAGTAAAAATTTAAAAGAATAATTTAAGTTTGGATACTTAGGAGATTTTGTGCCTTTTATATTCTCTTGACCTTATACATTTTATTCAACCTTTTTTAACTATCGTTAAATTCATGACTACGTGAAAAATGTAAAATTATATTTAAAATGTTAAAATATAAAATATTTATAAATTTTTAAAATTAATTTTTAAAATTTTCGTAATGTATATAGATAATTTTAATTTTTTATTATTTTAATTATATTTTTTTTTTTAATTTTTAACGTACACAAATAAATTTTTATAGTATTAATTTTATTGATATCATAGACTGATTGAGACCATTAAGAAAAAATTTCCCTTAAAAAATTACTGTACTACAATTTTACTTTGGTACGTGTCTTTCGGTGGACCGTCGTCGTCGTCGTCGTCGTCGTCGTCGTCGATACTCGCATACTATGATCTGCTTTTGCATCTCAAAGCCTATATATATATATATATATATATATATATATATTTATATATTCATTCGTATGCTCTACTTATCCACTTCACCTCCGTAAATTTTCAGAGTCGACCGCTGTGCACGCCCGCACCTGCTCCTTCATCGCCTCACGAAACCCTAGATACCTCGAATGGCGGACGACGACAGGCCTGACACCGCCAAGCCCCCGATCACCGACGATCCGGGCGCCTCGCCGCCGGGGGCGGTGGAACCGGCCTCGTCGCCGTCCTCCATTAGCCGCCTCAACGCCCGGGCGCCGGAGTACGTGCCGAGAACGGACCAGCACGGAAGAGGTGGACGGCACCAGGGACATCGTCATCCTCATCCTCATCATCACCACCACCAGCAGTTCCATCATCAGCAACAGCAGCATCACCAGCAAAGGGTGCCGGCGAGGATTATGCAAATCCATCACCACGGTCCGCCGCCACCCCCTCCACACGCGATCCAGATGTTCCCGCATCACGGGCCGGGGTTCCATCCTCCCCATCCACATCCAGCGGCTGTGCACGGCCATCATGTCTATGGTGCTGGTGGCGGTGCGGGTTTTGTGGAGTTTGAGGGTGCTGTGACTGGTTCGAATGAGTTCGATGGTGGGGGCGTTCCTGATGCTGGGGATTCGGAGGAGCATCTGGGTGTGGGCGTGGCGGCGATCGGTGGACTTTCGGAAGATGTTGTTCAGAAGGTCACTAAGCAGGTATGACTTATGTGTTGACTTCTTTAAACTGCCTTCAATTTTTTTACCTTTCTGATTTTAGAAATCTGCTAACTTCGGCTCTTTTCTTTTCTATCAAAATCTTGCTGGACCGTAAATGCTGTCGGCAACTTAGCCTTTGTTCCATATGGGGGTCTACGTTGTCGAGTTCCTCTGGCTTTGAACTTTTATTATCCGTTGTGCTTCCACGGAGGAATAACATGTCTCTTTTCAGCTTTTGTCTGTATCATAACTTAGATACAACTTGTGAAGAAAAATATCTAACTAGTTTATATCAAAAGAGAGTTTTCAGTTTTCAACACTCCAAGGCGGCTTTGCATAAACTGGTGGCTTTTTTTGGTTATAAGGGAAAAAAAATCTAACATGCCAATGAAAGACTGAATACTCTATTAAGAACATGGAGTAAGGTAGGATGATTGGAAGTTTGAGAAATGGAAAGATAACATTCAGCTCAACAAGCTCCTTCGGCAACCCTAATAGAAAAAATATATATGATACGTTCTATTCTGATGCAATGATGCTCAAGAGTAAGGAATAAAATTCACCACTTCTCCTTTCCACTTCTTCGCTGAAAAATCCAAGGGGTTTTTCTCCAATTCTTTCACAACAGCAGTTTGTGGCATGGAGATGGAGTAGAATGCTCTAGAAGTGTAGCGGAATGAAGCAGTCTTGCTTCCCTTGTCAAGCAATTACGTATTCATCATCAAAATGTCAAGATATTATCAATAAACAATCAAAAAAATTTCATATTGTATGAGAATCAAAAAATATGTTCTGTTCATTGAGTCATTGGTTGTTATTTTTTGAATTAAAGAAGGTTTGACAATATAAAGCTAAGCATCCTTTATTGGTGATTTACAAATTCTCCATGGTGAGCAGGATTTAATTGGCATAAGACATACACATTCCCTTTCTTTTTCTGTTCTATATGAATTACGAAATATATGTGGACATACTTATTAAGGTGGGTGCCTAGGAACCACACCACCACCTAGACACCAAGGCTTGATAACGCCCCACCTTGCCTTGGTTGTACAGGTTTTTTGTTATACCAATATAATTAAATATATATATTTTAAGGAATTCTAATAAGAGAAAATCATCTTACATGGTTTAGACATATCCATAGAAGGCTTATAAATGCACTTGTAATGAAAGGATGATTAATTAATAATATAGGTTAGATTATAAAAGATAGAGGGAGACCAAAAGCTACTTAGTTAGAAATAAAAATATATTTAAATTTATATAATTTAATAGTAGATCTAGCTATGGATAGACATAAATGAAAGAAAAAGATTCATGTTGCCGATCCCACATATTGCGATAAAGGCATTGTTTGATTGTTGTTGTTGTACTATGTATTTCTCCCCTTCATTCTCAAGAAAATAAGTTAAGTCTGTATAAAAAATTGGGAATGACTTTTGTGCATTGCATTTCCATAGCAGTTGAAAGCTTGTGGGCGATCAATTCTTTTCTTTAATGTTGACCCCAGATCTTTGGCTTAGTCATAGTTCATTAATCTATCAACAGTAGCTATTCCATAATCTTTAAGAAAGCTAATCCCAAAGTTGTATTAAATTTCCAGTTGACACCACTCCATATACTTCAATACAAACTTTCCCATTTTCCACTATGATTCAAAAGTTGTTAAAAAGGAATGGAAATAAATCTTTTAATAGTTCTTATCACCCATTCTTAAGGTACTTGTTTATTCATTACAATTTCTAATGATACTATTCCATATAGTGAACTATAAAGAGAAAATAATAAACTTTTCATGCAGCATTAGGCTATTACTTACTGCCACCTAAGGTGTATTTAAAGTATATTGAATCAGTATAGCTTTCCTTTCTCTGACACAGCAACACAGTTTTGACAAGTATCAAACGAAATGCTACATAATTCCTTTCATTATTGTTCCTTAGATATGCTTGTGTGTTATTCAACAAAAAGAAAATTCCTCAATCAAATTCCGGCAGTTGGGTGGTTGGTTTATAGTACTAGGCTTTCACTATTTTTCCTTTCTTCTTTTTCTGTTAAACTGAAAAACTGGCATTTATTATCACTTGATCATGATTTTTTTTTCCTCTCAGGTGGAATATTACCTCAGTGATATAAATCTGGCAACTACTGAACATTTAATGAGGTTTATCAGTAAGGATCCTGAGGGATTTGGTAAGTTACTTGCATTTTGGTGTTTTTGTTTTTATCTATGCTTTGAATCTTTCTTGAGGCTCTGAAATAAACACAAAATTATGTTATCCTTTTATGCCCATTGGTTTTTGTATTGCGAAAGTGTGATTCTAAAATGTTTAGAACTTGTGGGATCTTTTGACACTAACCTTTTTTCCTTACAATTATTACTCTTTTGAACAGTTCCAGTTTCTGTAATTGCATCTTTCAAGAAGATCAAAGCTTTAGTCAACAATAACACTCAGCTTGCTACTGCTTTGCGAACCTCAAGGAAACTCGTAAGTGTTTACATTGTTTTACCTCTTAACCTTGCTGTTTGTTCTGCATTCTTTTCTAATATATTTTGAAACATTATATTTTTAGTGAGAAATATGATTGCAGAAAGAGAGATGTTTTTAACCTTTTCTTGAAGGAAAAAACACTTATGCTCGCTAGAAGCTCTGACTGAAACTAAATTTATTCTTCACAATACTCAATATGGTTTTTGTATTTTTCTGTGGCATCTACAGGTTGTCAGTGATGATGGTAAGAAAGTGAGGCGTCAACAGTCAATAACTGACTCTGATCTAGAAGAACTGCAGGTCTTTTTGGAAGTTATTGAACAGTTATAGGCTATGATACTACATGCTTTCACTGTTTCTGTTGCTAACAATCATTTTCCCCCTTTTTTGTAGTCACGCATTGTTGTTGCTGAAAACCTACCTGATGATCATTGTTACCAAAACCTTTTTAAGGTTTTCTCTGTTGTTGGAAGGTAGATTAAGTACATGAATGTTCATGTTTTTGCATTGGTTTTAATGATTAACTGATATTCCTGAACTAATACCTTAAATAATATATGCCAGTGTCAAAAATATTCGTACATGCTATCCACAATCCTCAAATGGTGCTGCTCCCTTGAATCCCAGGCCTGGAAAATTTGATACATATCTCTTCAATAAGGTATGTATATTTTTAAGCTTTTTGTGTGTGTTTTTGCGTAAATAATATTTTTGATATTTATCAGTGAATATTCTCTTCATCGCTCAAATATACTTTTCTCTTGTATGCTTAATTTTATAATTATTTTGGTCACTTCAGAAATAGTACAGGGGGGTTTGTCACGTTTGTCTCTTCGGACACTTCAAAAGTGTAGAAATTGATTTGAGAGAACTAGAGGAATTTAGCTTGCTTTTGATTACTAAAATTATGGTGTTTGGGTAAATAGGAAATTGTTTCACAAAAAGTGAATCCTTCTACTTTCCCAAGGATGTGTAAATGTAATGATGTTGATTTTCTTACCCAGCAAATGGAATTTTTAAAAAATTTACAGAAATCTCTGCATAAGAGGTTAATTTACTCATTTATTTAGATATCTTTTACGTAAATTGGTGGCCAATGCTTTCTACGTTTTTAATCTTTAATTTTTAGATTTAAAATAGTCAGTGTAATATAATATGATTCTATTTATATAAAATTTCTGTTTTTGTAACATAAAATATTGTAACATTATAATTCTAAGAACTAGTTATTATTTATTATTATTTATCTATTAGTGCATAGTGCATAAATTTCACTGTATTATATTTTTTGAAAGTGATAATATTATATTTTACATAGTAGGATATTTATTATCAAACACGACTTGTATATGATAATTATTTTATTGTTTAGTTATTAAAAAAATTACAGTGAATTTTACCATCACACAATTTACACATTATTTTTCTATGATTATGTGATGAGCTCCTTAAATACATTGTCAAATAAAATAACTTCATATTATAATATTTTGATTTTAATGCTTATATTTTAGTTATTGCTAATACATAATGATATCAAATAATAATTTACAATTTTTCATTGGATTTCTTGTAATTTCTATAATATACATAAATCTAAATTAATTAATTAAATTAAATTCCTCTACTTTGTCAAATAGGCACATATGGTAAGAAAGTTGGTCAACTAGAAGTCATTTAGCTTCCCAATTTTTATCAAAATTTTTACACATTTCATCTTCATGAAATTTTATACACAAAAGTCCCTACAATGCTCTGAGTAGTAGTCTATTTTGTTCAAACTAGATGGTCACACTGGTAGGTTCAGTCAGTCAAAATGGTTCAATTTATTTGGGTGAAAACCCCAGGTTTTCTGTTCTTTTTTTCAAAGTTCTGTGGATCTGCCTTTTTCCTTCTATTTTTCTTTCATTTCCATTTTCCAAAATCTAAAATATTTTTTAGTTTTCTTTCAATAATCAGTCATTTTTGAGTAATCTAGAGTTGTTTTGAGTAATCAATATTTTAGTGATGATTATATAGTGATACATGTTGTTTTCATGGGTATATGCATGCTTCTGGGTTACATGGGTACATGTTTAATTAAGGATAATAATTATTTAAATAATACTAAACAAGAACATTTGATCTGCATCCAATTACTTCACACACCTAAAATCCATAATGTTGCACATGTAGATTCTCTTATCATTTTTATTGTCAAATTCAGTCATGTAAGAGTCTTCCCATGCCTACTTGGTTATTTGTAAGATGTTGCGACTTGCAAGTTCCATGGGTATGTATGAATGTTTCTGTGGTTACATGAAATTATGAAAATTTTCAACAATCTATCACTAATATTTGTGAGATACACCATAGAGATACTTAAGCACAACCTCTCCTTTACCATCCTCAATTAGTGATTATTTGTTTGATTGTAGACTGAATAATAAATGTTTTCCTTTTATTAACTTGACCAGATCATCTGTTTTCCTATGCCTTAAAAACCATAGGTTCTGTTTCTTTTCCACCCTTTTAATCTATATTGCGAAAAAAAAAACTATATTGCACAACGGAAGGTATTAAGGATATTGCTTCTTTAGATGTAAAACTATTTTTGTAATCTACAGATGCCTACCTTTTCACGTTACATTTCTCTTTTGTCTCAAAATCCTGTTTGCATATTTTTGTGAACTTGCATCAAAAAATTACTTTTCCATATGCAGTTTTAATCTACCATTTAAATGTTGTACTTATTACGTTTTACTTTGTCCACCTGTAGTTGCATGCTTTTGTGGAGTATGAGACATTGGAACAAGCTGAAAGAGCAGTAAGTCTTCCATCTGACATCTAGAGCTATGCTTTTTACTATTTTTTCTGATATTAGTAATGTTTTTACCTGGGTTTGAACCAAAGACTTTTTTTCCCTTAAAGTGTTGTAAAGTGAGGGAAGATAAATTGTGCTATTTGCTGTTGGTTTCTCAACCAGTTAATTTCATAAATATATATGTTTGGTAAACCACAGGTTGAGGAGCTTAATAATGAGGGTAGCTGGAGGAGTGGGCTCAGAGTTCGTTTGCTATCCAGTTGCATGGTAACTCTGAATATTATTTTCCTGTAAATTAGAAGGTGTAGAAAGAATTTAGATTTAATGCTAGTTGTGTGCTGATAATGCTTGATGTTGTTCCAATGTTGACTTTTGTCCATGTTTGTCTAATCAAACTTTGTGAGGGAGTTGACTAAATCTCTCAATATAAACACTGCAGATGTTATAATCAAAGCGCCTCTCTCTTTTTTTCGTATACTTAATTAAGGTAGAATTTTTCCTTGTTTATGTATTGGCATGTGATTGGTTTCTGTCTTCCTAGCAAAATAATTCTCTTCATGTTCAAGAAAATAGAAATGATAAAATTAACTTGTTCTGTTGCATTAGACAAGCATAGGTCATTGCTCCTTCAGCACTGCACGATTCCATTGGGGGAGTTGAAAGTTAGAATACCATTTTGTTCAGAACTTAAACAACTTGTTTCTTCGTGCTTTTGAGCTTGTTCTCAAAATTCGTTTCATGTGTGTGTATTTGCGCATGCGCGCACACAAACGCACGTGTACATTTAACCAATCAATTGTTCTTTGAATTGTTAGTTAATCATCTACATGTTGCCATGAGCCATGCTTTTATTTTGACAAGTGTCAAAGTTGAAAGGTATAGTTGTGAATCTATACTTGAGTGGAGATTCGAATCCGATACCTTAGAGTTTAAAGAGGTTCTCACAACCATTAGGTTTCTACTTCAGTTGTGAGCCATGTTTTTATTTGATCTTAGAAGAATTGAGAATTGTGAGGACTTTGATAGTGGCCCGTTGATGATAGAAAATGTGGTTAAGTTTTATCTCATCTAAACATTAATCTTTTAGGAAGAAAAATCATGTCATTCAGCATCTCACCCTCTAATGTACATTTAAGAATGGAGATGTAATAATTAGACTTTTCCAATTGTGAAGAATTTGTAGAGGATCTCGATCCATGCTCCATTGGGTATCTGCTAGGAAGTTTATTTCATGTGAAGCGTTTGTTGTATTGACTACCATTTTCTATATAGAAATATGGACAGAATCGCGGGAAGAAGGTGGGGCATGAAGTTGACGGGAACTTTGAGGAAGAAGACGTTTCATCATCCAAAGAGCCTGATGAAAGATTTCCAGAAGATCATTATCAACTAGCTGATGTTTCTCAAGAAGAGATGGTAAAACCTCATTCAACCCTAATAAACATGCATTCTGCATTGTATTTACTCCAACTATCACAGTTCCGTACTCTCGCAGGGAGAGGAGGGCTGTTACCATGACAAGGAGGGAGTTGCCAAGCGAGGGCGTGGTCGAGGAAGGGGCGGCAGGGGACGTGGAAGAGGTCAGCAGAACCAAAACAATAATCGTGTGGGCAGCCATCCAAATACAACAGGCCCTCCCTTGGGCCATTCATCGATGCAAACCGAGCAGCACGCCGCAGCAAAACCACCTGGGCCACGGATGCCAGATGGCACACGAGGTTTCACAATGGGGAGAGGGACGCCGGCCGAGAGTACTGGAACGTTGCCATGAATATACACCACATCCCAACTTCATGTGTGTGCATGTGGTCCTTCGATTGTGGGGGACATCGACCTTTCCATGCCTGTTGTCCAATCACCATTTGAGGGCAGCAATTTTCTTTGGTGTCTGGTTTTTGGGGGAATGGCATGCGCTTCGAACCTACAGTTCTTTTTAACTTGGATGTTTATGTAAAAGATGTAAAAAGCAAAAAAGAAGAAGAAGAAGAAGAAGAAGAGTGGGAACGTGTTTTCGAGTGGTTTTTATGTTTACTTATAGGTGGTGCAGAGCCTTTGCGTCGGATCTTGGTTTGCCTGGTTTTTCCGTAATTTGCATCTAGTTTAGTTATTTTTTATTAAAAAATTATTTTGTGTAAATTTTTCTTTTCCAACTTTTCTTTTTGAACATCCAAATTTTTTTTCCCACAGGTACTAGCTTTTCCATTTTCTATTTTGTCTCTCTTTCAAAACAATAAATATATATATATATTCTTTTCAAATTTAGGAGTAGATTACTTTAGTAGCATTCTATTCAATTTTAACAACTTAAAAGTATCTTTGGAGATAACAAGCAATATTTGTAATTCATATTGGAGTGGGATTTTAGCTGAAACAATGATATAATTGGTTCTTAGTGTGAATATACAAGTTATAACCTTTGTAAAAAAATACATTTTTGTTGTGGGTATTCATAGTGTTTCTATTGTAAGTATTTAAAACGGTAAGTTTAATTTAATTTAGTATTTTATTTGTACAATTCACAAGAGAAGCAAGAAAGTAATAGGTTGAGTTTATTACATGGAAAGTAAGAGCAAGCAAAGGTGTTAATTAGTTCATGGTTAATTAGGTTGGCGTGATATGATTTAATGAGTTATATTTGGGTTACAATTTTATATTTTCGTGTGGGTATGATATGACTTATTTTCTATATATAGGTTAATATGATACGATATAAAAGTAATTTTGTAATTTATGTTTTTTAAAATATATTTTAAAGTTACATACATTATATATAGTTTGATGATTTGAATTTGTTAATAAGTAATATATGATTGCAAATTTGAATCACACATCTAACTATCTTTAAGTTTTTATAAATTATATTAATATTATAATAGTAAAAAATAATAATTAAAAATTGAATTGTGCTAAGCCTAGTTAAGATGGCTTAGCACAAGTCCTAATAAGCCATTGGTCAAAAGACCAAACATAACACAAATTAGTCAAAAAATTTGAATTGTACTAGTTCAACATAATTTATTGACATATCTAAGAACAAGTATACAGAAGAGTAGATTATATGATTCATAACATTAGTAAACAAAAATAAGAATGAGTTCTGTGATTTAGAACATTGCAAATAAAAGTAAGAACAAGTATCGCAAATTATTTTGATTGTATATAAATCACATTCAATTGCAAAAGTAAAATGTTAATTCTATAATAACATTCAAGTAAATGCAAGGAGTCAATATTGAGTAATTAAAAATCAACTTTGAGTAATTGAGTTTTGACTAACTAAAGCATGTGGTTTCATTTCATACTTTCCATCAAGATTCATATCTTGATGTCTGTATCTACCAATCAATTTCAAAAATTATTGAAAAGTTGAAGAAAACATTTGAATCATATAATGTAATCACATGTATTTAACCAACTTGATTGACCCCATTTTAAAACAATCATTTTGATATGACATTTCTATTAAAGTTTCCTTATTTTCAAAATACTTTCTTCAAAATCTTTGCAACCTTTAAAAAGTATAAGAAATAAAAAAAAAAAGTTAGATTTTTCACAATTTCTTATTATTTTTCATATTTTTCAAAAATACAAACTTCTCTTTAATTTGTGTTAAATCTTTTAAGAGATTCATCCAATGTATTAATCAGATGATGCAAAATTTAATGGTAGATATTTGGTAAGATATGTTCAATTTATTACAAGAATTATGGTAATGTAATTAAAAGTCAAGCAAAAACAAATAATGATAAGGAAGATGCAGAAACTCAAACAATAGTGACAAGTGGAGTCAAGCAAAGTTAGAAAAAATTAAGATAGGGGAAAAAAACTCAAAGGATGATAAAACATTTGTAGAAATTTAGAAAAATTGTAAATGTAGTGTTTGAGTTGTGAAAAATGTGTTTAAAAAAATTGTAAATCTTAAATGATGCTCTATTATGTTAGAAATTTTCATATACACCACATAAAACAAATTTTTCATTCTATTTTTGAGATTTTTTACCTTACGAAGAGCAACTACAACAAATGAGCGTTTGTGACAGATGATCGATTACAATGGAAGAACAATGAAGATAGACAAATGACAAAGACAAAGGAGGAAGGTGAAGGCAAATGAATAATTACAACAGTTGTGAGCGTAAACTTTGATAATCGCAAGTATGAAATTCAATGACCATAAGCATGAGTGCAGTAACCTTAATTTTTCTAGGATAAGTGAAAAGTTCAAAGGAAGAGGAAGATAAATAAAGAAAATAATCCTTTTATATTATAGGAAATTTTTCAAAATTTCCAGACGACTGGAAATTAGGAAAATTTTCTAAATTTTTAGTATATGCATTGACTCTTCCTAAGACATCGCATGCCTCACTTTGGAAATGTAAATATTATCGTAAAAATGAAAGTACTTTTAGAAATTGAGAATTTTATATCCTTCGGAAATAGATCATTTATGTACTTTATGAAAAATTAAGAAAATTTATATTTAATTTTTTAAAAAATAAAAAATATTCTAAATTTTCAACGCTTTAACTGTAATTTTTTTTTAAATTTCTTTTTCGTTAATTCACAAGAAACACAAATCTCCGATAAGAAATGAACAATATCTAAGGAATCATGATCTTACTCTTGATTTTACTTTAAAAGTAAAAAAATAATTTTAAAGTAAATAATTTTAAGATTGAAAGAAGAAAAAAAAGATCATAATATAACAGTGAATGTAAACGTGAAAATGACAGTGGAAGTGAGAACGAGGTCATCGGCACACCAGCGCAGCTCCGTCGCCGCCGGCCTCTCGATGGCGGGGTACGTCGTCCGCCCCCTTCTCCGCCGCCACCCCCACTCCTCCACTCCCCGGGCCCTCGTCCACCTTCTCCACCAACTCCAGCCGCTTCCTCGGTACTCCACTTCATCCGTGCCACCGCCCCCGCCATCTACCGAGCCCTCGTCGGATGAGGAAAAGAAGGGGAAATGGCTTGTCTTGCCGCCCTTCTCTTCTTCTCACGTCGATCCCGCTTCCGTCGGAAGGGACTTGATGTTGCGTGAGGGCGAGCGTAAGCTTCAGGTGGGAGCCACCACGGCCTTCAAGTGGGTTCGCCGCAGCTGCCCAGGTGTCCCTGCCAACCTCGTCCAGAAGCTCTTCCGTCTCAGACAGGTCCCTTCTTTCTTTTGCTCTTTATTAGGTTTTTATGTCGTTTGGGTCGTAAGTTTCACTTTTTATGATCTGTAATTGCTAGTAGTAGCTTAACATTTGTGTGAGTGGCGACGAAAGTATTAGAAAAGTTAATTTAAAAATGTTTTATTAATGGAAAGATGGGAGGTTCTAGTTCTATTTTAGTTTATGAACATATTAATTTTTCAACGTAATAATTAGCATCAGAATTACTGCTATGTCTGCCTTCTGTTGGAGTCTCAAGAGTTGAGATTGTTTCTTTTTGAAGACTTATTATTGGTTAAGTCTTCCTTTTTTTTAACTTTAGGGAGCGTTTTGATCACTTTGTTGGTTTGTAGCTGATGATTACTTCTGCCAGGAAGTTCTTTTGTGCAATTGGACCATATCGATGTACTCTACATCCTTTTGAAGAGCATCTAATTCTATCGAAAGTGAAATTTCAACATGATCAGCATGAAACTCTTGCTCTGCAGTCGTTTGATTGATGTAGGTTCAAAGAAAGTATTTATTTTCACACGTGTTGTGTGACAATAACCAGCAAGTAAACAACAAGAAGCCCATAAATGTGCATGCTTATTTTCACTGAACCATATCCATTTTATCTTATTTAGTGGAGTTATGCAAATTACTGTTCCTTTCTCACCTTTTGTTATTCACTCTTGGGTCTTATATGCATATGTTTAGAATGCCAAAAGATGGCTTCCCCCTTTTATCTCAGTCTTCCTGTAAATACTTCTTAGTCATTAATTATATTTAACTCTCCATACTTTATATTTTCATTCTAGGACTTCTGTGCAGATGATTAGAATACTAAAAAATGGCTTTCCTTTTGTTTGTTTTTATTTGATCTCTCCCTGTAGTTCTGACCTCTCCGAATATGCATGTACTCAGTTCTTGAACATATCCATTTAGCACCCTTATCTCATAATTCTTCCACATCTACTATAAGTTAATCATTATTTTTTCAACAGTCTACTTGGCACAATATTTCTCATGCAATGAATGTTCTATAAACTCTTCCCTTAAATTTTTTTGTCATAAATTTGAAATCCACTTATTGTCATCTATGGTGGCATTATTAGAATCTTTTGACTATGTTAGGTTAAAAGACAAGTATCTGGGACAGCAAGTGATAGTGGAACGATCTTGGATCAGGATTGTTCTTTCAAAAGGGTAAGATCTTATGTTTAAGTTTGAGCAACAACAGATATTTATGATCTAATGGGAAAAACTTAAATAAAAAATGTTATAATATTCAGCATATTTTATTACCTTTTTGGTAACCTTCATTGTTGATATTTATGAACGATGATATTCTTTTTTTTACATCTTTGAAGGTTTCTGCAAAATATGAACTCAATGATGGAGATGTGATATTACTACCTGCCAGTGTGCATAAACACTCCCCAGATAAAAATGATCATCACTGCACAACTGATGAGATGAGATTTCTTCAGGGCCTGGAGTTGCACAAGGTCATTTCTCTGACTCTTCAGTTTTATATGGTACATTTTTCCTATTTTTGTGACACAGTCGAATTGGTATTTAGGATGGAGCCATAGTCGTCCTGAACAAACCTCATGGCATGCCTGTTCAGGTAATTGTATGCCACAACTCCCTGTATTTGATTTCATTTTCTATATAGAGTTAGTTAAATTTTAATCATACTTTTCTTACCCTCTTCTAGGATTATAGATAAGGGTCTGAATTTTCTATTTAACTTACTTTGATCAGGGAGGTGTAGGTATCAAGCTAAGCATTGATATTTTAGCTGCAAAATCTTTAAAATATGACCATGAAGAACCCCCTAAACTGGTGAGTTTATGTCTAATTCACAATTTTACAATGATAGCTCTCATCAGCATAACCTGATTCACATACTAGACAATTAGTTTCAAACATGCATATTTTCCTGCTTTTCTATCTAAGGTATTGCTTGCTGATAGTAACTGCATTTTCTATGATTTTCTTTTTAATGAATTATAATAAAATATGTCAAATATATTTGGAAAAAAATTATTATTAAATATTTCATTTATAGTTCCTTAAAAAATGCTTTGATTTCCTTTTTCATTCTCCATAGAATAAACAGGTAATTGATTAAATAGGTGCACAGGCTGGACAGAGATTGTAGTGGCATCTTGGTGTTGGCCAGGACCCAGATTAGTGCTGCCATTCTTCATTCTATTTTCCGTGAAAAAACTTTTTTGGCCTCTAATGTAAGTAGTCATTACATGACTGGTAGAATATAGGAACATCTTTTCGAGTGCATAACTTTCTTTTTTCTCAGATATAGAAAGGAAAGATTGATGCAATAATATCTTTTCTATTTTCTTAGGAAAATGATAAGGTTCGACAATTGCTGCAAAGGAAATATTGGGCTCTGGTTATTGGAAAACCTAAACGTTCAACTGGAAAAATTTCTGCACCACTTTCCAAGGTTAATTCTCTTGTACATTTTATGAATATCTTTTATTCCTCTTCTAGCGACTTGCTTCTTGGAAATTGAATGTTATAGTTGGTGGATGGGAGTGTTTGTACTTCAATGTGTCATCCTCATTATGCACCGTGCAATGCATATTATTGCTAGTTCGATTCCTTATAGTTCTTTTTTTTTTTTTTCCTTTATGCCATGCAAAACTATTAAAAACCTCTTACAGGGGGTTATGAGAGGCTTTGAGATTTTAAGTTTTAATATATCATTATCTTTTGCATTCACTATAATTTGGATGTTTGACCTTGTTGTATTGTCCTTTCACAAGAACTAGTAGACATAAGTTTGTGGCATGCCACTATATTTTGTAATCATTGATTTCATAGATAGTAAATAGCCTAAAGGCTTGATGCCTAGTAATTATCATTTAACTAAAAGATTAATGGAATAGACTGTTGCAACAATTAATGAAAAAAGTTTCATTCTTAAATTTTCGTTCTGTACTAAGTTGTAGTAGATTGTACAGGTTTTTTTGTAATATTAGATGTAAAAAATTTAGAAATCCAACTTAAAATTGATTGGCAGTAAATGGAAGATCCTTTTGCATTAAGTGCAAATCTTGCCTCATTTTTTTTAGATGTGAGACTATTTCCACAGAAGCCATGTAATTTCACTGCAACGCTGGTGTGGTTCAGTTGTGATATTTCATATTGTAGAAACCAGAAAGCAACGTTAAATTACTTTTCTAACACAATATTTTTATAGTTATCTAATCAATTATAGTTTTATAATACCTGCCAATAATCTGCCATTTTTTTGGTTTAGGTGTTTCTTGAAACGGGGAAATCTGAACGGATTGCTGTTTCAGGTGGTGCCTCTCCATCAAGTCAGGTAGCCATAACAGAGTATAAAGTTATGCGATCATATGAGAATGGTTAGTAATGAATCTGTCAGTAACAAATTGCTTTTGCTAACATTTTGTATTTTAGAGATCAAATCACCAAAAACTTCCTGCTTATCTATAGAAAACCAAAATTCAAGTAAAAAGAAGATAGGATAAGCCTATTATATGGTGCAAGAAACAGTTTACATGGAGAAGTGCTTTTCATGTTCTTCTCAAGCACACCAACTATATCTTTGCTTGAATTGTTGAAACATAAAACCAAAGAATAATAAATATCATAGCAAGTAGCATGGATCTGTGCATCAAGAACAATAAACGTGTTAGCACCTTCCAGTAACAATGTTTCAAAAAAAGGATACCAAGAGAGAAATAAAATATAGAAAATATTGAGCTAGTTTAATCAAGTAAATAGATGTGAAGATATCATGTATGTATGTACACTGTCAGTAGTTGTGCAAGCCATTATCTATTGGCGTGCAACTTTGTAATAATCTTGTATTTGAAAACTCCATTATAAATAAGACACCACAGCTAATCAGATCATCTCATCTGTGTTGGGTTAGTAATTTTCCACAATATCTCTCTCTCTCTCTCTCTCTCTCTCTCTCAACCAAGAACCTCTCTGCTACCACACTCACTCACCATGGTGGACCACACTATCACCATGCGTGGGAAGGCTGCACGTGCTTCTTCCTTTTGGAGTTGTTGGAGATGATCCTACACTTGACATAAATGATGTAAGCTAGGAATTCCATTTGATTTCAGATTTGATGTTCCTATTGAAGCTTGAAAAACAATCTATTGAGAAAGCACTATTATTAGTAAATATGGTTTATGATTGGTGTTGAAAAAACTTGGTTGCTTTTCATAAGATGATTTTCACATTACAAAATTTATATAGTATGACGTGGTGTGTCATGAAACTTGATATAATAACCAAAAAAATGTTAAGCATGATAGTGAAATTATTAATTGTAGGACTTATGCACGTGTTTTCTTAGATGCAATTTTGTTAGAATGGTCTCAAATTGAAGGGCCTAGGGTTGGACTAGTTAATGCTTATATTTTGCTTATACTAATACATCCCTCTACTCAACTCAACTTATATTTTGAAAAGAAAAACTTATATTTTGAATGGGATATATATTAGATATGGTGAATTGTTGTAGATAAGAAATAACATGTCTTTCCGAAAAAAAGAAATAAAGATTATATTCACATTGCAAAATTTATCCTATATGATTTAATTACATATGCTATGAAAATTTGATATAATAATAAAAAAGTTAAGCATGGTGGTAAAATAATTAATTGAAGGACTTTATGGACAATATTTTTGTTTAAACATATACGAAATTATGTTAAAATGGTCTCATTGCAAAATTATGTTAAGGATAAGATGTATCCTTCTACTTGATTCAACTGGTTTTGTATGGGATATAAATTCAATATGGTACCAAAGCTATAACCAAACCTAGTTAGTTTGCAACATGTTATAATATCTCAGTTATTCATAGATAGTGGTACTTGTAGTTTCCTCTAATTCAGAAAACCCAACAAATATTATCATTATAAAAAACCTTGTCCTCAATTCCTTACACATTCATTTGTATCTAGAAGGAAACGGTGTGCATACTAGGGGAGCGTGAGAGTATTCCCACATCAAAAAATTTAGAAATTTCCCTTGTGTTATTGTTTAGATGGCACTTTCATTATTGATTAGTTCTGTTGGATTTTAGATTCCTATAATTTATTTGTACAATGTAGCGTGTTCCCTTCTCCTTTGCAGTCCCCATCTTGTCTGGCTTTTTTTCCCCTCATGTGCTGTTGTACCTTTCCAAGTCCATCATTTGGGCCCTCCTCATGTGCTGTTGTACCTTCCCTTCTCCCAATTACATTTTTCTTTATTTTATGTTGCGTTTTGAAGACTTTGATTTTGCTCTCCCAATACTCTTGTCTGAGCTATCTTCCCCATTACCATAAGGGTTCTCCATTCCTGATCTCCTAAGGTTCCCTTGGCAATCCATAATCTCTACAAGTGGGTTTGATTTCTTTGTATTTGCAGTAGATTTATGGGAGCTGCACCTGCTTATGATGGTACCACTGGCACCAACACATGTTTTGGCTCTAACACATTAGGTATACTTTGTCACAAAACCAGTCCCTATCTTTTCAAGTTGACTCGTCTTTCTGGCAAGCCATCTAGGTAAAGAGGCATCCCACTCTCATGGTGGCAAGTTGACTCGTCTTTTTCACTGGGTTAGTTTGTTGAAGTTTATTGTAATTGCCTCTTGTTCTTAGCTTGTGTGATTGGTCTTGTATTTCCTTTCATGAACTTTCGCTCATGATTTATCATGGTTGGATTGCTTATTAATGGAGTTAATCCATCGATCAAAAAAAATTAATTTATACTGGGAAAGATCTTTCCTTGTGTATTCTAATTCTAGTTGATTAGTACTACTGTATGTTCTTATTTTCCTGGAGGTTAAAGAAGGCATCAGAAGTTGTCTAAGGATAACATAGCTCTTATGATTAGGGGGAAAGAAAAGGTGATATATTAGAGACATAAATGAAATCAAGGACAGCATTGAAAATGTGATTTTAGATGACATCTGGCTCAAACAGCATATTTCTAATCTTCTTACTCTACACCACCTAAAGACTGGAAATTGTTCAAGAATGAATAATGAACTCATAGTTGATTGTCATCAACCATTTTGATCTTTGAGATGAAAACAACATTCAACTGCACTGTTCTGGATTAGGCAAAAGGGTGGGATATTGTGAACATATTGATCATGTGCATTCCAAGAGATATTATCTCACTAAACCCATTTAGCTATATCTCAACATTTTCATCTCTGTTATGCAGGTCTCTCGTGGCTAGAGCTTTGCCCATTGACCGGTAGAAAACATCAAGTAAGCATGTTGCTGAACAGCTGATGCCTTTTATTGAAAGTATATGAAAAAAAAATTGCCTTCTGAGTTAAGAACTTTATTTTCTTTTGGATTCAGCTTCGAGTTCACTGTGCAGAGGTCTTGGGAACACCAATTGTTGGAGATTACAAGTATGGGTGGCATGCCCAAAGGAAATGGGTACTAGCACCCCCATTGATTTCTGATGCTAAAGATGAGAACCTTCCTACTCACAAGCTTCCCTTTGAGGCAGATTCAAGAGGGAGCATGTCAGATAAGAAGCCTCGCTTGCATCTCCATTGTAGGCAAATGATACTTCCAAACATTATGGAAATTATCCAGTATCTGCAATCTACTAATCAGGGCCACGATTTCTCAAAAATTGAGTCTCTTGACTTGGTGGCACCATTGCCATCTCACATGCAAAGAAGTTGGAATATCTTAAACCATTGAAGCATGAATGGTATTTAGGCTGTGGAAATAAGCATTTATCATTTCGAATGTAATAGAAAAACTCATGTACTTTTTCAAGAGAATATTAGAAGAGTGGCAGCTAAGGAGGTGTTTGTTGTATATTCAAAAGTCAAGTAGATTTGAAGAGTGTATGCATACATGAAAAATATTAAAATTTAATTTCATTGTTTTTGGGTATATAAGGGTGATTTGTATTCCTTGAAAATTTCGAAAACAAAATTTATAAGAAAAAAGTTTTCGGGTGTTTGTGTCGGTTATATGGAAAAAATTTTAAAATTTTTTTGATGGTATAAATATCTCATTTTTCTAGATTTGTAGGTGCCCCCTTTGAAAATTCTTTTAGTAGTATAATTATTTACTATTCATGTTTTATTACTTTTGATATTTTCCTTGAACTCTGTTAACACCACCCATAGATTCCCTCAATTGATTTAAAAATTTCTTCGTATGTCTTAACCTACAGATGTTCATTTATCGAGACATAAATATCACGATTGAAAACTAAAATTCTTTTACCAAATGAGATTGACCGACATTAGGGTATTGTACAGTAATAGGTGGAAAATACCCTTTTATATTTGGGTTTATTTGTGTATGTTAAAAATTTGAGAAATAAAAATTTAAGAAATGAAAAAAATAAATTCTTTTTTAAGATTCTTTATACACATAATAAAAATTTTAAAAAATTCATTTAAAATTTTATAAATATTCTATATTTTAACATTTCAAATATAATTTTATTTTAACTTCAATAATAACACTGACAATGAAAATTAAATTACATTTATTATAATTTTATGTTTACAAAATTTAATTTCACAAAATTGAAGTGAAATATAATTATATATATCAACCATATCTATATATCATGGGTTAATACTTTTTTAAACTTATATGTATTTTTTAATTTTCATTTTAAATTTTTTTTTACATTTTTTAAATATACAAAACACTTATTTTCAAAATTTTCTTTTCCAAGATTTCCACTAAACACACCCCTCTAAATCAAGTGAAATATACCAAGAGAAACACTTCAACATTAGAGATAATATCAAGCAAGCATACTGTGGAGTAATGGTCTACTGGGATTGAAGCGTTATCTTCAAGCATTGCAAGTCACCGTATCTTTTATCATAGATTCAAAACACCACAATAGTATTTAAAAGAAAATTCGGAACCATTAATAAATCACCACAATAGTATATGAAAATATGAAATCTGCCCCTCCCTCCCCCCACCATCTCATTGTTCATAGACTCGAAACCTGTTGAAAAATCTTGCAAGAAAAACATAACCATCAATTAACCCACCGCAATCCTTAATTTCTTTATCCACTAATTGTCTTGCAACCCATTGACACAGTACCTCCAAGATCCAATTTCAAAACAAACCATTAAGTGGTACTTGTGATATGTCCAAACATGGGTCTATTCCATAGTTTCTATCAAGGAATAAGCACAAACGCAAGGAAAGCTGTGTGAAGAAAACGAAAAGCTAATAAGATCCCAAGGAATAAATGTCATAGATATTTTGACATAAGCAGTTTTATGCAAACGAAAACCTAATGAAACAATATCTAAAACAAAAGATGATAGAGGTAGTGACGACGGAACCGCCTTCTTTGTTGGAACCAACATGTGCTTGATCTTCCTTGCCTTCGTGCATTTACTTCAAAGGTATAAACCTAGAAGAATGTGTTGCTCCAATACCAGGTCTTCCATGCTTGACAGGCTTATATGAGATGGAGAATTCAGCCAGGTAGTGACCAATCATTTCAGGCTGTGAAAAAGATTACGAGGTGCAAGTAAAAGGAATGTTATGAGATGGGCTTGAGCTAAACAAAAGAAAAACAAAGCTTGCTACTGTAGGAGATACTAATTAAACAAAATTAAATGAACTATAATATGGCAATCTAGTATCCTATGGAAGAACATACATCATTAGAACCAAGCAAATGGGATAGGGAATGCAACCTTTATCTCAACTTGGTTGAAGGTTTTTCCATTGTACACGCCAATAATACTTCCAATCATTTCTGGAACTATGATCATATTACGGAGGTGTGTTCTCACAGGTTCTGGCTTCTCACCAGGAGGTGCTTCACGCTTCTGCTTGTTAAGATCATAATAAATGTAATGTGACCACAAAGACAACTTTGAAAAAATTAACTATAATCAGAATGGACGGAAAAAACAGACACAATTTTGGAATCAATGGAACAACTGCAAAACAAAAATAGTAAACACCATAACATCAGATAATCTCCAAACAAAGAAAGATGAAGTCCACAACAAAGATTTAGAAGTTCATCCCACGTCTTCTCTTTGATCTACATTTGCATTATAAACCAACTGATGGATATATTCAACACTGCAAGTAGTTTATGTGACCCAATATTTGAATCATGTTGAGGATTTTAAATAAGATTTAAGCACCAAGAACATGCTTTCATATCTAGGAAAGCACATGAATAATTTACGCTCATAGAAAAATGTGCTGGTTGTACAATGCCAACTAAATGTGGTGTCATGCAATATTTATTCATCTAATCTGATCTACCTTTTACGATCACAACACAACGTGAGAAACAACCGATCAACTAAATTTGAAGGCTTGTTCGTAGCCAGTATGACCATTTTACAACTTTTCTATCAACAATGCAAAACCTATCTATTCTCTCTTCCAATGACCGCTTGCTAAGAGACAAGGATTTTTGTCAGGGAAAAACTATAATAATGCAAACACTTGTGGAAACATCGAACAAGGAAAACATCTTAAAAAAACTATAATCAGAGAGTAGCGCTATAGTAGCAAACCAACCCAACATAATTAAACGGAACTAGTACTACATAATCACAAATAAGCTATATAGAGGCATCGAGAACTTGCCGCCTTGCGGAGCTTCTTGATAAGAGCCATGGGCTGCCTCTTGAGGCCTCTCCTGAACCTAAAACACGACGCCCCCACGTCAAGTTCGTCGAAATCGAAATTTTCAATAGAAAACGAAAAAGAAGAGATCTTACCTGCGGCGGGGGCGTGCAGGGAGAAGATTAACGAGGTCATCGGTGCTCATGTCGAGGAGTTGGTCGAGGTCGACTCCCCTGTAGGAGAACTTCCTGAAAGTCCTCTTCTTCGGCTGCACCGCCGCCACGTCCGCCTGCCATCCGCCGCCACGAAGCAAAGCGTGAGAAGAGAAGACGGCGAAAACAAAGCGAAGGCTAGAGCATGGAGATACAGCAGAAGAGCATTCTCACCATTGTTTGCAGGATGTTCGGCACTTCTGAATCGGCACTTCTGAATCTGATCTTCCGTAATCAGGGTTTCGGAGCTCGATGGACGAGGGAAGAAGTGCGGCGCGATTGTATATACTCAGGGTTTTATTTTCATTTCTGCCCTTGTATTTTAGGTATTTATGTTTTAGTCTACATCTTTTTACACATACACTTTTCAATATTAGAATATTAAAATAAAGTCTAATTATATAATTAGTTAAAATAAGCAAATATAATTACGTGACCACTATAGTTAAGATTTTTTGGTATGCTTTACAAAGGTGAATGTGTCTAAATAGACTTCATTTGAAAATAATAATTACAAAATTTTTACCATGTAAAATATATATTTTAATAAATGATATAATAGTAGTAGAGGTTTTTACTATAATTGTCAAAAAAAGAAATAAAATTTTTTCATTTCAGAAATCATGTCAATTTAAAAAACGTGAACTTCAAACTTACAAGCTTTGTCAAATAAAATCATAATTACTTTTGTCTTGATCAATCAATTTGTATTATATGATCATTTAAGAAAGAGATAAATGTTTGTATTAGGATTTGTTTATACCTAGAAAATAATTTTCAAGGTAAATTTGGAAAATAGTTTTTTTAAAATAATTTTCTTAGCATTTGTGCACATTATAGAAAATATTTTCTTAACATTTGTGCACTTAACGGAAAATGAATAAAATTTCTATAAAATTATTGTTTATACATGTAATACCATAAAAATTCATCAATTACATCATGTTAGTCAATTTCAACATAGCAATACATTTGCAACCATCAAACTTCAACCATACTTTTGAGAAAATTATAAATGAAAATTACTTATTTCTATCATTCTACATAGCTTGCATAATGTCCATATACATTTGATCAGCAATCTCTTTTTTCATTGTTAAGATTGTTCAATTATAACATCTTCTAACTCTCTTTCCACATAAACTAAAACATATTGGAGATCTTCAATTTCTTGAATTTTATCTAATTCATCTTAAAGATCTTTAAGTAAATTTGTTTCATCTACTTTCTAAATGAAATTATGAAGTAAAAAATATGCTACAACAATTTTAGCCTATGTTTGAAATGGAAAAGGCATATAACCTTATAATATTGAAAATTGATGCTTTATAACTTCAAATATTCATTCGATTACTATCCTTAATTGAGAATGTCGATTGTTGAAATTTTCTATAGTATTTGTTGGAAGACGATTAATATCATAATCAAATAAGTGATGTAGAACACTTTAAAATGGACAAATAAATTTAGGTCTATTTGGAAAATTAGTATCTACCAAATGGTATTTACCTACATATATTAAAAATATAATTACAAATTAATTAGTACATTACAATTTCACAAGTGAGATAAAGGCAAAATACAATTTACTTGTGGGAACCTTAAGACCATTGTTTCTGTTGGGTTTCCCTCCACATGGAGGATGACCTAATTATGATATTTTTATCATTTTATAAGGACTTTGACATAATTTACCCATAAAATCTTATTAAAGCTTGTGGAAGATAAAAGAAAAAAATAAGCAACACACAAGAAAGAGTGATGGGCAAATTCGTTCACCTTTCTTATTGTCAGAGGAGCTTTTGTAGTTGAATCGACATCGAACAATTGAATCGAGCTGAGCTTTTAAAGGCAAAGTTGTGACTTGATATTATTTAGATCAAACGATTGAATCGGTGATTAGAATAGTGAAGAGGTAGATTCAAAAGAGGTTTTAAAGGTAGTTCATCACTACAGTTTCGCAACACGCACTCTTGGTAAAAAGTCAATTTGATGGGTGAAATGAAGTCCGATTTGGCTGAAATGTTTTTAGTGGTTTAGGGATTTTAGGAGCTATGTAGTGATAGCAGAAAATTCTAAAACATGGATAGCCAAATTGAGTAAATCTATGTGACTCTTGTTTGTGTTGTTGTTTTGTGCCACTGGTTGTTGATGATAGTAAATGTGTGATTCTTTTAGTTAATCACTAAAGAAGACCTTGTGTACCTCTTATTTGATTATAGTAAAAGATTTGGAGGTGGACCGATAGGTCCCGTAGTTTTTCTTTCTCATACCAAAGAAGTTTTCCACATAAAATGTTTGGTGTGTTTTGCTTGTATGTTTAATTCCTATATTTGATTTCATCATCAAGAAGTTGCTTGTAGGCCCCAAATTAGGTTCTCCTTACCCAACAAGTGATGCTCACCATGGGGCAAGGGGAAAAGTTCAATTCTTTGTGGTGAAATGGAAGTAAATACAAGTAGAATGATTTCACTTAATGGCACAAATTATCAAATTTAGAAGGAGAAGATGAAAGATCTTCTTTATGTAAAAGAATATTATAATCTTGTGTTTAATGCAAATAAGCCAAAAAATAAATCTGAGGAAGAGTAGACAATACTTCATCTCTAGGCATGTGGCTTCATTCAACAGTAGGTTGATGACAATGTATTGAATCACATTAGTGATGAGACAAATGTAGGTACCTTGTGGTAGAAGTTGGGGGAGTTATATACTTGAAAGAAAGGCACCAACAAGATGTTTTTGATCAAACAATTGATGCATTTGAAGTTGGGGAAGTTGTATGCAGTTGATACCAAGATGGCACCCTTGTGGCAAATCATGTGAATACATTCCAAAGGATCATAAATCAATTGTCTTTGATGAGCATCACATTTGATGATGAGGTGAGAGCCTTATTGCTTTCGGGATTGTTGCTAGACACTTGGGAGACTTTGAAGGTTACACTATGCAACTTAGCTCCTAATACTACTGTCACTTGGAACTATGTAAAAACTAAGGTGATGAATGAAGAGTCTAGAAGGATTGTAGAGGGTACCTCCTCTCACTCTGATGTGTTAGTTACAGAGTCACAATGGAGAAGTCAAAGGTTCTGAGAAGAGCAGAAACAAATCTAAAAGTAAGTATGCAAATGTTGAGTGTTGCCATTGTCACAAGAAGGGTCACACCAAGAGTTGTCAGAAACTGAAAAAGGAGAACAAGAAGAATAAATCACAGCAACATGATAGTGACAATGAGACTGGAGTTACCTCAGTTGTTGAAGAGTTATTGTTTGTGATGATTTTGTAAATCTTGTAGGCAATGATGAAACAACAAGGGTGTTTGATAGTGGTGTTACAGTTCATGCTACATCTCGGAGAGACTTCTTTAGTTCTTACACTCCATGTGACTTTGGAGTTGTAAAGATGGGTAACAACGATATAGCAAAAATTGTTGGCAAAAGAAATGTGCATTTGGAGACCACAAACGACACTAGGTTGATCCTCAGATCAGTTAAACATGTGGAGAGTTTGAAACTCAACATCATTTTAGTTGGGAGACTTGATGATGAGGGGTACTTGAGTAGTTTTGAAGATAGAAAGTATAAGTTCACCAAGGGTAACATGGTAATAACAATAGGTAAAAAGCTATCTCATTTACATTACATTAATGCTGAGCTCTCTAGTGTCTTTGTTAATGCATTAAAGAATGAAGATCAAAGTGTATTATGACATAAGAGACTTGGTCACATAAATGAGAAAAGGATGACAATACTTTTGAAGAAGAATCTTCTGTCAAAGTTAAAAGGTCTACATTTGAAAAATTGTGAGATTGTTTGGTAGGAAAGAAGCACCGAATTACCTTTAAAAGCCAACTTCCTTCCAAGAAGCCAGAGATTTTAGAGTTGATCCACTCTGATGTATGTGGACTGATGAAAGTAATGACACATGGTGGAACTAGATATTTTGTTACTTTTATTAATAATTTCTCTAAGAAGATTTGGGCTTATGTCTTGAAGTGTAAAGATCAAGTACTCAACAAATTTAAGGAATTTCAAGTTTCAATTGAAAGATAAACAAGTAAGAAAGTGAAGTGCATCCGAATAAATAATAAGGGAGAGTATTGTGGACTTTTTGATGTCTATTACGGAGAATAAGGCATAAAGCATCAGAAGATTCCTCTAAAGACACCACAATTGAATGAAGTTGCTGAGAGGATGAATAGGACATTGGTGGAGAGGATCAGATATTTGCTTTCACAAGTAAACCTATTAAGGTCTTATTGGGGTGAGTGTACGGTATTTTCTGGTTGTCATTTAACTTTTGTTAAATGACTACAACAGAAATCCCAAATTTTAAATTTATAACCGCAAGTGCATAGTACCCATTGTATTAAGCAATGAGAGTATGAGTCGAATCCACAAAGAGCTAGGCATAAATAATTAATGGAAAATACACAAGTCAATAATGCAAGCAAGAAACTGTAAAAAAAAAAAATACTAAAATAATTTCTTAATACAACAATTAAGGAAGGACAAAAGAAAAACTTTACAAGAAAGGTACAAATTTACAAAATTACAAAGATTTTCATTTATTAAACAACTTTCTCAATTTAAGGAAAATACAGATTAGTCATTTATATACAAAAGAAAATCAAAATAAACATGAAGTATAAATCTCAATCATTCAAATATTCAAAACTATTATTATTACATAAATCTATATAAATATATTATATACAGACATATTAAAATATAAAGCTATAATATAAAACACCTAACCATCTAGTTAGCCCATAATGTTAGTTCGTAATGTTAGAAAATATAAAATAAAAAGAATAATAGCAATTCAGGAAATGAGGCTTTTAATGCTAAAAGTCCGGCCTTTTAATTAAAACTTTGAAACACTGTTCACGACATGTGCACAAAGAAAGTCACATGCCGAACTTAAAAAGTCATATGCACATGCTAAAACTCCAAACTGTTCATTAAAACTTCAGTCTTTTAATTAAAACTCTAGTCTTTTAATAACAAAACACTGATTCTCAAGTAGAGGCGATGGGTTTTTGGTCATAGCCATTTAACTTGTGTTAAACGGCCCTCAATGAACTTACTCCGTTGAGGAAGACTATAATAAATAACAACACCAAACTATCTATTAATGAAAAACTCATTATCTTCTTCATTAGCTTCATTTGACCTCATGCATATCTAGAGATATCAAGCACTTTATTCGATTGGTCATCTTACTCAATCATAGGAAGATAAGTTAAATAATACTAGTCAGTTAGTGGTTAGTAAAACATCCACAAAACAAAAATAAGAAAATAAATACAAAGTTAGATGTTAGTAATGTAAAAAATCTATTAGTGGGTTAGAATGACAAAAATAGTTAACGAAATTAATACAAACAAAAATGTCAGTAAGTTAGCAAGTAAAAACTGTTAGAGGTTAGTAAAGAAACATACAAAACTGTTTGTATAGAAAACAAAAGAAACAAAAACAATAAAACTGTACAAAACTCAACTACGAAACAATATTCACAAACTTACAATATATACAAATAAACACAAAGGCTAGCCACACAACACCACAACAAAGAAAAATAACTTGACAAGAAAGAAGAGAACTTTACATAAACTAAAAATTTTATTAATATACATTCACAGTATTTATAAAAGTTTAACCAAGATACAATGTGAGAATACATTAAAAACTAAACTAAACTAACACAGGAAATAAAAGTTGATCCAATACTCCAGTTCTCACCCTATGGCTTGAAATCCTGTTCTTCTCCCGAATAGTGCTAGAACCCAACAAAGTGAGTTGCTACATGCCTTTCTACCAGTCACCCAACGTGTTGTCACTACACTGAAACGATCACAGGAAGGGTGGATCACCTGCTGGAACACTCGGGCACTGAACACCTTGTTAATGCTCGAATCTACTTTCTACCTAATTGCACTTAGTAGTTACTTGTCAATCTTGGCTATCTTTGCGACCCAAGGAGGTATGGCAGGGAGAGGGTGCTTGCTTCATTGGTTGAAGGTGTAAATTCAAACACTCACACGGGTGTAAGGGTTCAAAGCTGAAAGCAAAGGATCCTGAAATCTCTTGCATCTGCATCTTTTATAAACGATTCATAGGCATTTCTGCCCATGTGACAATAAAATAAAGACATTAATAATTAAGAATGTAATGGAAATTTCACCTAAAAAGTTGTTCAACAACTATAGCACACCCGAGGATGGTTGAAGATACAAATGCAGCAGAAAATCAACTGCATTAACCTACAACCACCAACTCTCAGAAAACAAATAAGGTTTGTTGTGAAATAGCTAGCCACAACAAATGTTTGTTGTGACTGGACTTAGATAGACTGAGAATATATAGAAAAAACATAAAATCTACCTAAGTCTATGCAAATATTTAAAATGTCTCTTTAATATCTACGATCATCATAAATGGCTGATTCATGCATTTTTACATCATTTAAGCACAAAATTTATGCAACTTTATAAATATGCAATTAACATGAAACTCCATTAAGATACATGATATATAATGATTTAAACTATAAAATGCATGTATTAAGATCTATAAAATTGCACAAATCAGCACTGTACAATGAGGCCTTGATGACTGCTATATATTTGGTTAATCTTTCACCATGTTACTATTTGCTGGGAGATGTTTCAAACAAGATTTGATATAATAAGGGTGTCTCCTATGATCACTTGAAGGTGTTTGGATGCAAAACCTTTATACACATTTCTCAAGATGAAAGAACCAAGCCTGATGCAAAGACATAACAATGTATTCTCCTTGGCTATGAGCAGGATGAGTTTGGTTACAAGTTATTTGATCTGGTAGCTAAGAAGGTAGTTAGAAGCCATGATGTTGTGCTTGTAGAAGATCAAACAATTGAGGATATTGACCAAGGACATGTTGAAGAAACTCAGCAACAGGGAGAGTTAATTGATTTAAACTCAATTCCTACAGTTCCAACACAATGACAAGTTGAAGCTGAAGTTAATGACGATGATGCAAACATAGTTAGACAGGATGCTCCCTAGGATCAAGATGATGCTAAAGTAGATGGTCATGACCAACAACCGAAAATGCAAGAAGTTCCACCAATTGTTTCACTTAGAAGATCAGCTAGAGAAAAGAGACCTTCTACTAGATATTTTTTAGATGAGTTTATGGTGTTACTTTCTGGTGGTGTACAACTAGAGTGCAATGTAGATGTAATGGAAGGTGAGCATAAACAGGAGTGGATGGAAGCCATGCAAGATGAGATTGTTGAGAACTCACCCTCTATAAGTTTTGATGATGTCAAACAACTTGGCATGAAGAAATCAAGTCCAAGATGCAAAGTTATAAAGTCATAAAGAAGGAATAAAGTAATTATATGAAGATAGAAAGCTAAAGAAATTTGAAGAATTAGATATGAAGATAATGAAGTCAATGAAGACAAGCCACGAGTACATACATTCACTTAAAAAGGTTTCGACACAAATATAGTTCACTCATTTAAATCCTAAGTCCACACCTATTAAAACCTACATAGACCAAAAACGTTATAACGAATTTTAACATTCATTATAATAATTTACTGTTGAAAACTCATCCTCTATAGGTTTTGATGATGTCAAACAACTTGACATACAGCAAATGAAGACATGAAGAAACTAAGTACAAGATACAAAGTCATAAAGAAGGAATGAAGAAATTATATGAAGAAAGCCAAAGAATTTTGAAGAATTAAAGATAACAGTGTTAAAGCCAATGAAGAAGAACCACGAGCACATACACTCATTTAAAAAGGTTTGGACATTAGTTTAGGTCTCATTTAGATTCTAAGTCCATATATAAAAATCAACATAGGAAAAATCGGAATAACGATTGGAAAATCGTTATAATGATTCACTATTCATTTGATAGATCAAATGACTCTACATCAGAGAAATTCGATATAATGATTAAAATCGTTATAACAAATTTTGATTGAATTTCAAAACTTAGGAAATATTTTGAAAATAAGTATATTAGAGAAAATCTCGTAGATTAAGGAATTTAGGAAATTCGATATAACAATTTTTAAATCGTTATAACGAATTTTGAATATGTTCCAAAATTTAAGAAATATTTTGAAAATAAGTCCGTTAGAAAAAATCCCGTAAATTAAGGAATTTTAGATAAATCGATATAACGATTTTCATAATCGTTATAACAAATTTTGAAATTCAAATAATACTTAGGAAAGCTTTTGAAAAGATATTTACTTAGAAATTCAATCAAGGAAAATCTGTAATTTTAGATAATCAAGAAAAATCGATATAATGATTTTCAAATCATTATAACGAATTTTGAATCTGCAACAAATTAGGAAAATTTTGGGAAAGATTTAATTGCTAAAATCAAATTTGAAAAATTCAAGATTTAACACGTAGGAAAATCACTATAACAATTTTGAAATTGTTATAACGAATTTGGCAGAATAACCATTTGGTACAACAATCCAATTGAAATTATAAGGAAAGATGGAAAACCGTTACGATTTTCCAATTGAAATTATAAGGAAAGATGGAAAACCGTTATAACGAGTTTGGACTGGTTTTAAGTTAAGTTTGCATCTATAAATAGGAGTCTAACTTATCACCTTTACACACCATTCACTCACGAATTTTCACTCTCCTTTTCATGGCTCTGGTGCTTACATCTCGGACTCAGTTTGACGGATTTTCGTGCTTCGGTGGGAGGAAATCTTGAAGGCACAAAAGCTTAAAGTTTGATTTCTGCGCTCCTTCAAGGTGAACACATTCTAATTGATCTAAAAGGGTTTGGTTCTGTTTTTCTTTGGTTGGTTTGACATGTGTTCGACTTAAACACACGTGGACACTCCATTTTGGAGTAGTGGGTTGAAGAGTTTGACCTTAAACTCTTGTTGATTGAAGGATTCGACCTAAATCCTTGGTGTGTTGAAGAGTTTGACCTTAAACTCTTGGTTTTGTGTTGATTGGAGGGTGCGACTACAAACCCTTGTTATAGTTGGTTGGATGTTCGACCTTAAACACTTTGTTTGTAATCGTTTTAATAGTGATTAGATTAGACTCAAGTTTCTTAAGCTTGGGGGTGGACGTAGCCAGTTGTTAAACCACCTAAAAATCTCTGTATGCTTTTATTTCTATTATTGTTTCCACATCAAATTGACTATACGCACAACTTGTTATTTCGAAATTTGTACTTGGTTCTATTTGAATTATTTGGTTTTAACTTCGTATCGGTTTTGTTATTCAAATTTCATTTACTTTGTATTTTTGGATTAATTCATACGAAAGTTTGTTTGAATTTGAAAAACTACTATTCACCCCCCTCTAGTGGCCGTGATCGATCCTAACAATTGGTATCAAAGCCTAGGTCATTTATTGTTGATTTAACAATCACATAAACACATATGGCCACCAAAACAATCGATAGCCAAAACGCCAACAAACCACCTTTTTTTAATGGCAATAACTATGTTTATTGGAAATATAGGATGGTTGTTTTCCTCAAGTCATGTAATGTGGACTTTGGAACATTGTGATCAACGATATGAAGATCCTCACCACTCCTTACAGGGAGTGAACGGAGGATCAAAAGATGTTGATCTAACTGGATGCTAAGGGAATGAATGCTTTGTTTTGTGCTTTATCATCAGATTAATTTAATAAGGTTTCTACTTACACTACTGCAAATGAGGCTTGGAAGTTACTGGAGACTACCCATGAAGGTACCTCCCAAGTTAAGCGGTCTAAAATAAGTCAATTAGTGCGAAAGTATGAATTGTTTAAGATGTTAGAGAATGAATCAATTTCTGATATGCATTCAAGATTTTGGGATATCATAACCAACCTTAAAGGCCTTGGAAGGGAAATTTCCTTGCAGGAACAGGTTCAAAAAATTCTAAGGAGCCTGACTGATGAATGGGAAAAGAAAAGCATAGCTATTGAGGAAGCAAAAGATTTGTCAACATATACACTCGAGGAGCAGATTGAGAATCTCACTACATACGAGGTACAACTTAAAGCTGCCCGAGATGAAAAAGATGAAATCGCAAAGAAGGCAGAAAAGAAAAAGGAAACTGCATTTCGAGTTGATTCAAGTGACAACAGATCGGATAGTGATACTAATGTGGCACTACTTGCACGAAAATTTTGAAAGTTTGCTAGGTTCAAAAAATGCATGAAGAATGCTCCAAACTATGAATCCTCTCAATGCTACAACTGCAACCAAAAAGGGCACATAAAGAGGCACTACCCATTACTGAAAAATCAACAGGGAAAGGAGGAAAAGAAATTCAAGAAGTATTAGAAATTCAAAAAGGCCTTCAAAGCAACGTGGGATGAACTAAGTTCATCAAATGACGATGAATCAAATATTTCAAATGAAGATCAAGCAAACATATGCTTCATGGCACATGAAGATGAGGTACACTCCGATTCTCAAAACTCTGTTGATAAGGATATTTATGATCATGATGAACTCTTGGATGCATATTTTATCATGCATGATAAATATAAAGAGCAAAAGAAATTGTTGAAAAAGGAAACTGCTTGTGTTGATAACTTGCAACAAGAAAATGATAGGATTTTGATTGAAATTGAAAAGCTTAGAAAGGAAAATAGAGATTTGATTGAAAAACAAAATAATATTGCATGCATGTTTGAACTTGTAAAGGAAAATGATTCTTTGCATGAAACACTAAGTCAACTAGTAAAGGAAAGCAAAGATGCTCTTGATTAGAAAAGCAAAGCTGATTGTATTAGTTATGACTTAAGAGAAGAAAATATTATGCTAAAAAATAAAATTAAACAATTATTAAGCAATACATTTAGAAACAATGCATACAATAGGGAGCATATGCATAAATGCACTCTTGCATATAGACCCTCATATAGGTTTGATGACATAGCCTATTATGGGGGCTACGTAAGAAGAGTATACAATGGGGATTATGTATTTGTTCTCAAGAGGGAGCAGAAAAAAATGTGGCTACCCTTTGGAAACAAATTCAACATAATACTCATGGACCCAAAAAGATGTGGGTACCAAAAGCTTTGTTGTCCTCTTCTATTGTAGATTAAAAATAAAAGGAAGGACTCCAAGTGGATCATCGATAGTGGATGCTCCACACATATGACTGGAAGGAATGAATTACTGAGCAAATTAGAAAACCACAATGGAGGTATGATTAGATTTAGTAATAATCATAAAAGCATGATTAAAGGAATAGGAAAAATAGAAAGTGAGAATAAATCCAGTATTGAGCATGTTTTACTTGTAGATGATCTAAAACAAAACTTGTTAAGTGTAGGCAATTATGTGATAGAGGATATGATTTACTATTCAACAAAAATGAATGTAAAATTGTTGATAGTGAGTTTAATAAAGTTAAATTTATTGCAAGTCAAAATGGCTCAGTTTACACTTTAAATTTTCTTGATGATAGTAAATGTAATGATGCATGTTTAATTGCTTGTAATGATGACTCTTGGGTATGGCATAGGAGGTTAGGACATGCTAGTATGAAGAATCTTAAGGAATTAGCTAGAAACAATTTAGTTAGAGGTTTGTCTAATGCCAAATTTGAAAAAGATAAAATCTGTGAATCATGTCAAATGGGAAAACAAAAGAAAAATTCTTTTAAAAGTATAAATGAAATTAGAGCCAAGAAAGGACTTGAGCTAATTCACATGGATCTCTTTGGACCTACTCAAACTCTTAGCCTTGGTAGTAAGAAGTATGTCTATGTGATTGTTGACGATTACTTAAGGTATACTTGGGTAATCTTCTTAGCTCACAAAAAAGTGCATTTAATGAATTTAAAAAATTATATGATTTTCAAAATGAAAAAGAACTAAAAATAAAAAGAATAAGAAGTGATCATAGAGGTGAATTCGAAAACTCTGATTTTCAAAACTTCTGTGATGAAATGGGAATTGGACATGAATTCTCCTGCTCTAGAACCCCTCAACAAAATTGAGTAGTTGAGAGAAAGAACAGGAGTATTCAGGAAATGGCAAGAACACTACTAAATGAAAGTAATCTTCTTAAATATTTATAGGCTGAAGCTGTAAACACATCTTGTTATATAATTAACAAAGTTCATATTAGACCAATTTTAAAGAAAACTGCATTTGAATTATGGTATGATAGAACTCCTAAAATTTCCTATTTTAAAATATTTGGATCAAAATGCTATGTATTAAATACAACTGATCACAGAGATAAATTTGAAAAGAAAACTCAAGATAGAAAATTTGTAGGGTATTCAATCACTAGCAAAGGATATAGAGTATACATTGAACAAGATAAGAAAGTTTTTGAATCAATACATGTCACATTTGACGAATTTCTAGATGAGAAAATAAAAAACATTTGCATTGATAGTGATGAAGAAACTGACATTACTAAAAATAACAAAGAAGAAAACACAGAACCTACTAAAGAATGGAAATACTCAACAAATCACCCACTAGATCAAACAATGGGAGATATTAATAAGGGTGTACAAACCAGAAGAAAAATTATTGAAGAATGTAGATATTGTGCATTTGTCTCTTTAATGGAATCCAAAAATATAAAAGAAGTATGTGAAGATGAATATTGGATAAATGCAATGCAAGAAGAATTAAATCAATTTCAAAAGAGTAAAGTCTGGGAACTAGTAGAAAGGCCCTCTGAACAAAATGGGTATATAGAAATAAACTAGATGAAGAGGGTAGAATAGTTAGAAATAAGGCTAGACTTGTTACACAAGGATATAATCAACAAGAAGGATTGACTATGATGAAACATTTTCTCCTGTAGCTAGACTAGATTCAATAAGAATGTTATTGGCATATGCAAGTCACAACAATTTTACTCTATTTCAAATGGATGTAAAAAGTGCATTTTTAAATGAAATCATTCAAGAAGAAGTCTATATAAAACAACCTCATGGATTTGAAGACTTCAATCATCCAAATCATGTCTTCAAGCTTAAGAAAGCCCTTTATGGATTAAAGCAAGCTCCAAAAGCTTGGTATGAGAGGCTAAGGGATTTCTTAAAATAGAATGGATTTGACATAGGAAAAGTTGATAAGACATTATTTACCAAAAAGGAAAACAATGACATATTATTAGTACAAATTTATGTAGATGATATTATCTTTGGATCAAATAATGAGAAGCTTGCTCATGAATTTGGAAATATCATGAAAAATGAATTTCAAATGAGCATGGTTGGAGAATTCACCTTTTTCCTTGGACTTCAAATTAAACAAACACAAAATGGGATATTTGTAAGCCAAGAAAAATATTGTAAAGAGTTAATCAAGAAGTTTGATATGGAAAATAGCAAAGAAATTGGAACACCTATGGGAATAGCTACAAAGTTGGAAGCTGACTTAAAAGGACCTAAAGTAGAAGAGAAAAAATATAGGAAAATGATTGGATCATTACTATATTTAATAGCTAGCTGCCCAGATATCATATTCAATGTGTGTGCATGTGCAAGACACCAAAGTGATCTTCTAAGAGAGTCACATGTAGTAATTGTTAAAAGAATACTTAGGTATTTAAAAGGAACAACTGAGTATGGATTATTTTACCCTAGAGATGGATCATTAGAACTTGTTAATTACTATGATGTAGATTTTGGAGGATCTAACTCCGATAGAAAAAGTACAAGTGCCATAAATTTATCAAAAAATCCCATTGAGCATTCAAGAACCAAGCATATTGACATAAGACATCATTTCTTGAGAGACAATGTTGAAAAAGGTAATATAAAGTTAAGGTATATTGATACAAGGGAGCAACTAGCTGATATATTTACAAAATCATTAGATGTGCAACAATTTACTAAGCTTAGGAGAAGTCTAGGAATATGTTGTTTGAATGATATTTCTTGAAGAAGTAATTGAAGTATTAAGTTCAAAAAACAAAAAAAAAAAAATAAAAAAAAATGGATCAACGAATCATAAAACAGTGTAACAAATTACTGCAGAAACAGAAGTTTTGTTTAATACTTCGCTCGAAAAGCGAAAGTTCCACAAATCGTTATAATGATCAAAATAGACTTTTTCGTTATAACAAAACCCTATTTTCGTTATAACGATTTTGAGAAGACCCAAAAATTTTTTACAAAATCATTATAATGATTTATAAATCGTTATAATGAATTGAATGACAGCTCAATTTGGGGAAAAAACTCACAGGTGCTATAGTGGAATGGTATAATGATTTTACAAATCATTATAACGAATTACCTGATTCTAAAAAAATATAAATAGGATTGAAAGGGGAAAAACTCATTTTCCCATCTGATTTCACCGCAGACCTTTGCACCCAAGGTGTATCCACATCCGAAGGCTGTTCACAAGGTGCCATTTTTGAGGAAAACGGATTTGTAGGGTAAGATTCGATCTCGTCAAACCATTTTTTTAGGAAAATAATCAAACCTTGACCTTAGTTTTTCAATTTTTCAAAGTAGGTTTGAAAAGATTCATGTTTTCTAGAAGAACTTCGTGAATTTGCTCAGATTAGTACACGTACTTGCTTGATTCAATGATTTTGAGTGATTTTTCAGTGAATTTGTCAAGATTACAATTGAAATTTGAAAATTTTGTGATTATTGCATACGATTTTGGAGAAATGGTTAAAAGGATTCAACGCATTCTTAAGGGAAAGGGAAGGAAACTCAATCCCGCATGTTTAGGGAGGAAGACTACATCCTCACTGGTGAATCAAGTGGGAGTTCCTTTCCCACAAGATTCTTTAGGACTCAAAAAGCAAAAGATGCCTTCCTTGAGAAATTTTTTGTTAAAGAAATTTTGTTTGGTAGATGTGTGAATTTTTCTGGAATAGAGGGCATACGCAATATGTTTGAAGTACAAGGGTTGCTTCAATTTTTGCAACCTCCACATGTTGATGCATGTCCTGTTGCTATTTCCATGTTTTATGCAAACTTGGGAGACATTGATGGAGGTTTTAATAGCTATATAAATGGGTCTCATTTTATTGTTACTGAAGCCATCTTAGAGAATCATCTTGGTTTAGTTAATGAAGGAATAGATGTTACTCTGTCAACCTACCATCTTTCTTTTACAAATGCATATATGAATGTTGTAGTAAAAGAGGCTAGAAAAATTGACAGGATGGCATATCTAAATAAAGAAGCCAAAATCATTGCCCACATTGTATCCACAAATGTGTTCCAAAGAAAGGGACACAATGATGAGTTAAATGAAAATACTCTCGAGGCTGTTTACTATATAATGGAAGGGCTGACTGTGAATTGGGCTATTGCTATTCTGCATTGCATAAGAAGAGTAAAAGCAAAACTCTTATATGGAATGAACTTGATGGCCTTATTTCAAGCTCTCCAACTAGACTTAGCTGGCCTTAAGAAAACACAGGTGACTTCTACAGCTATCACCTATAACAACATCTTTAGAAGTTCCAGGGATACTACTACTAGTAGACATATGACATCGTCCTCTCAACCACCCATGGTTGATGAAGATGCTATTGACAGTTTGAGCAAAGAAAATAGTGAGTTGAATGACTATATGATAGATGGATTTCTCAAACAAGAAGAAGAAATGAGAGGGTTAGGAACTTACATGGACTCGCTCTCAAGAGTTAAAAAGTTACATTGATTAGAATTATACGGAGTTGAAGTCCTATATGGACTTAAAGATAGAACAAATTCTAGCAGCATTACAGAACTTAACTATTGAGGAAGACACATAGGTGACATGCATGGACGACGATGCTCCATCACGTTAGGGTTGTTTGTTATTCTTATTTATATGGTGTATGATTTAAATTGCTTCCAATGTATATTTGAATTATGTTATTCGCTTGAATGTCTATTTGAATTATTATGATATGAGTTGTAATATGAAACATTTACCTTGATGAATGTTTCTATATGAATGTCTTTATGGTTTTACATCTTTTTCAAAATATATCACACTTGTTTTGCTTCAAGCATATCCTTTAGACAGGCGAAGTATTTTATGCAGGGGGAGCTTTCATTCAGGGGGAGCATCAATGTTTAAGTGCTTATTATCTTGTATGTCAAACAGGGAAGCAAGTTGTAACTCACCCCTTTTCATGAATGTCAAAAAGGGGGAGAGAAAAATGTATGTATTCGTAATAGGGGTATGTATTGTATTAGGTGCTTAAATCTCTGGGTATAGTTTTGACATCATCAAAAAGGGGGAGATTGTTGAAAACTCACCTTCTATAGGTTTTGATGATGTCAAAAAACTTGGCATATAACAAATGAAGGTATGAAGAAATCAAGTCCAAGATACAAAGTCATAAAGAAGGAATGAAGAAAGCTAAAGAATTTTAAAGAATTAAAGATAACAGTGTTAAAGCCAATGAAGAAGAGCCATGAGTACATACACTCATTTAAAAATGTTTAGACACTAGTTTAGGTCACTCATTTAGATTCTAAGTCCACATACATAAAAATCAACACAGTAAAAATTGAAATAACGATTCACTATTCATTTGATAGATCAAATGACTATACATCGAAGAAATTCGGTATAACAATTTTAAAAATCGTTATAACGAATTTTGATTGAGTTCCAAAACTTAGGAAATATTTTGAAAATAAGTCTATTAGAGAAAATCTCGTAGATTAAGGAATTTAGGAAATTCAATATAACAATTTTTAAATCATTATAACGAATTTTGAATATGTTCCAAAATTTAAGAAATATTTTGAAAATAAGTCTGTTAGAGAAAATCCCGTAAATTAAGGAATTTTAGATAAATTGGTATAACGATTTTCATAATCGTTATAACGAATTTTGAAATTCAAATAATACTTAAGAAAGCTTTTGAAAAGATATTTACTTAGAAATTCAATCAAGGAAAATCCATAATTTTAGATAATCAAGAAAAATTGGTATAACAATTTTCAAATCGTTATAACAAATTTTGAATCTACAACAAATTAGGAAATTTTTTGGAAAGATTTAATTGCTAAAATCAGATTTGACAAATTCAAGATTTGACACGTAGGAAAATCGTTATAACGATTTTGAATTTGGTGAAACAACCATTTGATACAACGATCCAATTGAAATTATAAGGAAAGATGGAAAACCGTTATAACGATTTTAAAATCGTTATAACAAGTTTGGACTGGTTTTAAGTTAAGTTTGCATCTAATTCATCACTTTTACACGTCATTCACTCACGAATTTTCACTCTCCTTCTCATGGCTCTAGTGCTCACGTCTCAGACTCGGTTCGACAGATTTTCATACTTCGATAGGAGGAGATCTTGAAGGTGCAAAAGCTTAAAGTTTGATTTCTACACTCCTTTGAGGTGAATACATTCTGATTGATTTAAAAGGGTCTGGTTCTATTTTTCTTTGGTTGGTTTCACATGTGTTCGACCTAAACACACGTGAGCACTCTATTTTAGAGTGGTGGCTTGAAGAGTTTGACCTTAAACTCTTGTTGGTTGAAGGATTTGACCTAAATCCTTGGTGGGTTGAAAAGTTTGACCTTAAACTCTTGGTTTTGTGTTGGTTGGAGGGTGTGACCACAAACCCTTGTTGTAGTTGGTTAGGTGTTCGACCTTAAATATTCTGTTTGTAATCTTTCTAATAGTGATTAGATTAGGCTCAAGCTTCTTAAGCTTAAGGTGGACATAGTCAGTTGGTGAACCACCTAAAAATCACTGTGTGCTTTGATTTCCATTATTGTTTCCACATCAAATTGACTATACGCACAACTTGTTATTTTGAAATTCGTACTTCGTTCTATTTCGAATTATTTGGTTTTAACTTCGTATCAGTTTTGTTGTTCAAATTTCATTTACTTTGTATTTTCAGATTAATTCATATGAAAGTTTGTTTGAATTTGAAAAATTACTATTCACCCTCCTCTAGTGGTTGATCCTAACATTTACTATTCACATGACTCAAGATTCCCTTGCTTTGTAAGGGATTGGTCTTGTTTTTCCTTGGTTGGTTTGACATGTGTTCGATCTAAACACATGTGGGTACTCCTTTTGGAGTGGTGGGTTGAAGAGTTCAACGTTAAACTCTTGTTAGTTGAAGAGTTTGACCTTAAACTCTTGTTGATTGAAGAGTTCAACCTCAAACTCTTGTCAATTGGAGAGTTTTACCTTAAACTCTTGGTTTTGTATTGGTTGAAGGGTGCAACCACAAACCTTTGTAGTTTGTTGGGTGTTCGACCTTAAATACTCAATTTGTAATAGTTTAATAGTGATTAGATATGGTCCAAGCTTCTTAAACTTAGGGGTGGACGTAACCAGTAGGTGAACTACCTAAAAATTCTCTGTGTGCTTTTATTTCCGCATTTTCATTATCATTTCTTCATCAAATTGACCATTCGCATGTTATTTTATTTCAAAATTTGTACTCGATTTTATTTCGAATTATTCATTTCACTCTCGCATTGTTTTTATGTTTCATATTTCGTTTAATTTGGATTTTAGTTTAAAATTCTTACAAAAATTCTATAAAACTTAAAAAAGTACTATTCACCCCCCTCTAGTGGCCATAATCGATCCTAATAGAGATGAGTTCCTTGCATGAGAATCATACCTATGAATTGGTGAAGTTGCCCAAAGGCAAGAAAACACTCAAAAACAAATGAGTTTATACAATTAAGCAAGAAGAGCACATGTCACATCTAAGGTATAAGGCCAAACTAATTGTGAAAGGATTCACTCAAAGGAAGGGTATTGACTTTGATAAGATCTTCTTGCCAATAGTGAAGATGACTTTTATTTAATTGGTTCTTGGTTTAGCAGCAAGTCTCAATTTAAAGATTGAGTAGATGGATGTGAAAACTTCCTTCCTTCATGGAAAATTGGAGGAGATTTACATGGAGTAGTTAGAAGGGTTTGTTGAGAAAGACAAAGAAGACTTAGTGTGTAGATTGAAGAAAAGTCTTTATAACTTGAAACAAACACCAAAGCAATGGTACATGTGATTTGACATTGTCATAGGGGAGCAATGCTACAAGAAGTGTAGCATAGACCATTGTGTTGTTGATCGATGAAGGTGAAGATTCTAGCGAGGATCGAGGTTCCAGCATGTGGTGAAGTAAAAGAAGAAGTAATGTTGTTTCTTGGTTTTTTTTGGATCTCCTTCTTCCTTTGCTCTCCCCCTCTATTTATAGGAGAGATCTTCACCACTCCTTCACCCCCTTCTCTTCCATGGAAATATTCCTTAACCCCATCAAGTTCACAAACTTGATAAATTTTTCCGTTGAAATTCCTTTTTTTAAAGAATCAGTAATCATATCATCTGGGGGTATGTAAGTTAATTTTATTTCCCCATTTCCAACAATATCATGAATATAGTAATAATGTATTTTTATACATTGTCCTCTTGAACTATTTGCACCACTATGAATCAAACTAATTGTTGCTTGGTTATCATAGAACATTTCTATTGGACCATTGATCAATCTGAGATTTAAATCATTCAAAAATCTCCTGATTCAAACATTATGTGATACAGCTATACTACAGGTAATATATTTTACTTCCTGTGTGTATTTTGTCATACACCCTTGCTTCCTACTACCCCAAGATACAACTGCACCTTCAAAGATGAATACATGTCTCAAAGTGGACTTTCCATCATCTTTGTCACCTCCTAGATCTGCATCTATATAACCAAGCATTTCCAATTCATTTGTTTGATATGTAAGCTTGTGATGTAATGTTCCTTTTAAATATTTCATTATTCTTTTAATAGCTTCCCAATATTTTATTCTAGGGTTACTTTGATATCTACTAACAAGACTAATAGCATATGCCAAGTTCAATCTAGTACACAACATAGCATACATCAAACTTCCAACCACTTGAGTATAAGGTACTTTTAAAGGTTCTTTCCCCTTTCCAGGACATTGGTCCATACTTAGTCTTTCCCCAAAAACATATGGTGTTGGGGCTGAGGAACAACTTTCCATTCCAAACCTTTTTAGTATCATACGTAGATATCTTTCCTAACTTATACTCAATATCCTTGACTTCCAATCTCTAAGAATCTAAATTCCAAGAATATAGGATGCTTCCCCCATGTTCTTCATCTCAAACTTTAAGCTAAGTTCCTCTTTCATTTTATTTAACATGTTAGTATCATTTCCAGCAAGTAAAATATCATCCACATATAGGGACAATGTAATAAACTTACCCCCATTTTTCCTGACATATACATAATAATCTAACATGTTTGAAACAAAAATCATTCTAACAATTGTATCATGAAACTTATGATACCATTGTCTAGATGCTTGTTTCAAATCATATATTGACCTATTTAATTTGCTCACTTTGTCCTCATGTCCTCCCACCTGAAATCCCTCAGGTTGTGACATGCAAATTTCTTCCTACAAATCACCATTTAAAAATGTAGTTTTTACATCCATTTGATGTAATTCTAAGTCTAGATATGCAACAATAACCAATATGATTCTTATCGATGTAAACTTAGCCACTGAAGAATTAGTTTTCTGATAATCGATTCCTGGTTTTTGTGTATAACATTTAGCAACTAAGTCTAATATTTGTCAATAGACCCATCAACCTTTAACTTTTTCTGAAATATCCATTTGCATCCTACAACTTTCCTTCCTTCAAGTAAATCACACAATTCTTATACCTAATTCCTTTTCATAGAATCAATCTCATCATTCATGACTCCAAGCCATAAATCTTTTACTTGAGATTCCATAACATCTCTATATGAGATGGGTTCTATGTGATTTTCCTCAATATCTACTAATAAACAAGAAAGTTCACAGGAATACAAATGATAATCGTCCATCCATGTAGGCTGATATCTCATTTTTTTGTTACTAACAGGTATTTCCAATTCATTTCCATTTTGAGTTTGTTTATCTCTACTTATAGGCCTATCTTGATTTTCACCTATAATTTCCATGGGTTCGGTTACATTTTCCATATTTTCTTCTCTTTCAATTACACAATCTTGTTCTGGGATATCATTGATATAGTTATCATCCATTACAACTAGTGGTTTTGTTTTATCTTCCTTTTCTTCTTTTTCATTTACATTTTCAATAAAAGTTGCATCCCTATATTCAATGATTCCCTTTTCTTTATGGAAAAATCTATAACCAAAAGAATTTTCACAATAGTCTATAAATCTACATTTTAATGTTGTAGAATCCAATTTATCCCTTAAATGTCTAGGAATAAGTACATGGGCTATAGAACCTCATTTCCTCAAAAAATGTAAATTAGGCTTTACACCAGTCTACAACTCATAAGGTGTGCTAAGTATAGATTTAATGGGTATTTTATTTAACACATGATTTGCCGTAAGTAAAGCCTCTCCCCAAAAACTTTTAAAGAGTCTTGAGTGTGAAAGCATGCATCTAACAGAATTCATCAAAGTTCTGTTTTTCCTTTCTGCCACATCATTCTGTTGTAGCATATAAGGCATTATAGTTTGCCTTTTAATTTCATGCATTTCACAAAATAGTTCAAATTCCTTAGAATTATATTCCTCACTTCTATTTGACTTCAACACCTTAATATCCCTTAGAAGTTGTTTTTCTACTTCTAGTTTATATTTCTTAAAACAAGTTAATACCTCACTTTTATGAGATATTAAATAAATATAAGCATATCTAGAAAAATCATTTATAAATGTCATAAAATATTCCTTGTGATCATATGTTCTAACACTTAGTGGACCACACACATCAAAATGAATTAAGCCCAATAATTCATTTGATCTATGTTCTATTCCAAAAGGTTTCTTAGTTATTTTTCCAACTAAGCAATGTTGACACTTATCAAATTTAATATCATTTATTTGAGGCAACATGTTCATTTTTATCATTTGATTCATTTTAGATTTATTAACATGCACCAATCTCAAATGCCACATTTCACATTTAGATAAGAAACACATAATATAACCAAAAGTCACATTAATATTATTCATTTCATTATCTTTTATAGATAAGCGAAATAAGTCATGTTTCAGTACATCCAACAACAAAGACTTTCCTATCTTTTCCAATGGACACTTGCTTATTGTAGAAACGAACTTCTAAGCCACTTTTCATAAGACAACCCAAAGAAATAAGATTTTGCTTCATGCCAGATGTATAGAGAACGTCCTTAAGTAACATAACGTTGTCTCTCAAATCCAACCACCTTCTATATCTAAATAGGTGTTGTTCCCCACATAGATACATTGTTTCCCAAGGCAAATTCCTTAAAGGATTCCAACCCCTTTTTGTTTTTGAAATGTGCCTTGTGGTACCAGAATTCACCCACCAATCATTTAAATTTGGGACAACAATATTATTACATTCAACTACACCAACAAATACTCTTTTATTTTGTTCCGAAGTTTTTCCGTCCTTATTTGGACAATTTTCCCTGTAATAACCAAATTGGTTGCATGCATGTGATAGAACTTGGTATCTTCTTTCTCTGTGATTGATTTGACCTATTTTCTCTTCTGATTCTTTTCAAATAGCAATTATATCAAAACATGCATATATCAACAAATCATATGCATACAATTACAAACCAAATAATCAATATAAATTTTTTTTAATGCATCAATATATATATATTTTATTTTAAATCCCTAACCTCCACCGGAATTTGAAAAAGTGGGGTAAATGCAAGGGTTGAGGGGGGTGTGGGCAAAGCGAACGCAAAGACAGTAGTGCGTGTAGGGCAAACGACGCTCAAATGGTGGCAACGCGAGCGATGGCGGTGAGAGGAGGTGGCACGCAATAGAGGGGATGTGTGCGTGAGAGAACGGTGCACGAACGACGGCAAGAACAGTGTGCAACAGAGCAGGTTGCAGCAAGGGAGAACATGCGTGTGGGGATTGAATGCATGGTGCTCATGTGCATGCATGAGGATGAGCACGATCGACATGCGAAGGAGGTGTGGCAGGGGCAGTGCACGTAGAGGGGCGGCGAGCTTGCATGCGATCGACGAGCGTGAGTGGCAGGGAGGACGCAACAGATCGAGGTGGCTCTAATACCCAATGTTGATTGATGGAGGTGAAGATTCTGGTGAAGATTGGGGTTCCGACATGTGGTGAAAAGTAAGAGAAGAAGCAAGGTTGTTTCTTGGTTCTTTTTGGATCTCCTCCTTCCCTTGCTCTCCTTCTCTATTTATAAGGGAGATCTTCACTATCTCTTTCTCCCCTTCTCTTCCCTTTCTCCTCCAACGGATGGTCTTACATGGTCATCGATTTTGGTACCTTTATTATGCCTTTATTTCATCTAGCAATAAAGATGATTATGGTCTTTAATGACCATTTACTAATACGTGTTTTCATTAAGAGATTTTTCTATGATGATTTTGTTATTTTGTTACTTTATGTTGACGACATTTTAATTATTGGTAAGAATATGTTCAAGATTGCAAAATTGAAGAAGGTATTGAATAAGTCTTTTGTCATGAAAAACTTGAGACCTGTAAAGAAGATCTTGGCATTGGAATTGAAAGAGATAGGAGTTCCAACAAGTTATTCTTATCCCCACAGTAGAAGTACATTGAGAAAGTACTTCAAAAATTGTGAAGGAGAAAAGAAAAAAATAGGCAACACACAAGAGAGAGTGACGACCGCAAATTCATCCACCTTTCTTCTTGTTACACTACATTAATCATAGGGCCGATCAAAAGAGCATTTGTGGTCGAACCGAGCTGAAATTTTAAAGGTGAGGTTGTGACTTGATATTCTTCAAATCAAATAGTTGAATTGGTGACCGAAATAGTGAAGAGACAAATTCAAAAGGGGTTTCAAAGGTAATTCATCACTATAGTTCTACATCGCACACTCTTGGTAAAAGGTCAGTTTGAGAGGTGAAATGAAGTCTGGTTTGGCTGAAATATTTTCAGTGGTCTAGGAATTCGTGGAGATTCATTCTTGAAAAGTTTCATAATTTTAGGAGCTGTGTAATGATAACAGAAAATTCTGAAACGTGGATAGCCAAATTGGGTAAATCTGTATGCCTCTTGTTTGTGTTGTTTTGTGCCATTGATTGTTGATGATAGTGAATGTGTGATTCTTCTAGTTAATCACTAAAGAAAACCTTGTGTACCCACTATTTAATTATAATAGAAGATTTGGAGATGGATCAATAAGTCTCATGGCTTTCCTTCCTTACACCAGGGAAGTTTTCCACGTAAAAAGTTTGGTATGTTTTGCTTGTGGTATGTTTAATTCCTATATTTAATTTCATCATCGAAAAGTTACTTGCAGACCCCAAATTAGGTTTTCATTACCCAACAGTTTTGAGTTATTGCATTTTCTAAAACACGAGCATCAACAACTGATCATTCTCATCCACTAAGAACATATACAATTTCCATATTAAAATTACAAGCTGCTAAAACATTTTAAGATAATTCCCCTTTCTTGTTTCTGAACTTTGCAATTTCTTATTCAAAAATAGTAGCTTTAACATGTATGCCATCAAAAGCACCAATACAATCCTAAGCAACCATCTATGATGATTTTCTCTTATTTAATCTTCAATTGGTGCAATTTTCACTCTAGTTATCTCATTTACTGTGAATTGCTATATCAAAGTAATTATCAGCTATGATGATGTAATACTTGAGAGCACCTACATTACCACTAAAAATATGATATGATACAGGTATAGGTACAAAATACAACTTAATATGTGTTAAATATTTGTATTTTGGAAGACTACACCTTTTTCAATTAAGAATTTAACATATAAAACTGAGCTACAAGAGAACCCAAAAACTTTGCAAATGACAATTGGAACAATACCCCAAAATGGTCCACAAAAATGTAGAAATTACCCCTTTAATATAGATCAGAGATTACCTGAGGGGGGAGATGACAAATCTGGTTGAACAAAGAAGGGGATGTGCAACGCTTAACGATGAGGCTCGACAACAAGGGACAACAAGGATGCATGGTGTAGTCGATGATGGTTTCTTAGCCAACGACGCTCAACGAAGAATGGGGGATGACAGGGATGCGCCAATGATGATGAAGTCGACAACGCTCAACGCTAAAGGGGAAGTGTGACGACACTAAAGGGGATGATGAAGTTGACAACAGGGATGTGCTACGATGCTAAAGTCGACAACCCTCAACAAGAAGAGAGGATGACAAATTGGATGCACAATGATGAGAGTTTCTTGGTCAAAGGGGTTACACAGTTGCTTGGGTGGGCAAGAAAAAAATTTCGTAGGGATTAGGTGCGAAAGTTTTTTCCAAGATGACATATATATTTGTTGCAAATGAGGAAAACACTTTCTCATTTTCCGAGTGCATAAATACTTGAAAAATTAGGGAAATGTTTTCCTTTTTTTTAGGAAAATATTTTCCTAATGCACAAACCCTTCCTTAGTATAATAATAAGGTTGTCTAAACTTTCCAATTAATAAAAGACAGTGTTTTCATTAATTTAATCATAGATTACAATGATCTTACAGTCTTTATAGTGAAGAGTAGTCATGAAGACCACCTTTTCCACCATGGTACACATTCACCTAAGAAAATTGAGAATGTGCGGAAGGTGGAATAATGGGCGTAATGGGAGTGGTTTAGGGGGGAAGGGTGGCAACAGTTGTTCGATGCTCCCATTATATATAGGTGAAGAGGGAATAATTGAGCGGAGATATTGACTTCACATGCTGCTTCCGTCGAAGCTTTAAAAGAACATCGTCGAAAACCTTCTCTAGTGATCCAACACTACTCATTAACATCAAGTGGTATCAGAGCCTAATTGTATTGTCCTCCTTGTGCTCACCGATCGCTCGTGCGAGTCCTCTCCCCTCTTTCTACACAAGTCGTTGCTTGGAAAGAAGCCACATGGATCTTGTCATGCTTGTAGTCAATTTGGCCATTATAGAGTAAATTATCCCAACAAGGATGCAACAGAAGAAACATCCTAGAAAAAGGTGATTGTAGGCATAATGGAATGCAACAATGTTACTATTCCTAACTCTAACGATTGATGGATCGACTCTAGTATGACTCGTCATATAACAAAGACGAAAATTAGATTGGAATCCTTTAATGAATTCAATCTGAGAGATCAACACATCTATGTGGGGAATAATACTTATTTAAATGTAGAAGGAGACAGTACTTATTGTTTGGATCTGAGAAATAGTATTCTGCTTTTGAATAACGTCTTTTACGCACCTAGCATGGGCGGAATTTGATTTTTGTTGCTGCATTGATTAAGAACAATTTAGAAGTTAGATTTTACAATTATCGTGTCTCTATTGGAAAAGATCAAAAGGTTTTTGTTGTTAGTCATTTTGTTCTGGAACATGATCTTTTTCGTGTTTCTGTTATTAACAATAATGTTGATAATATAGTTTTTTTTCTCGTTATTTCTTGTATTATTTATCTGAATTTGATTTATGGCATTTTAGATTGGAACAAATTGGAAAATCTAAAATGGAATAGATGGTAAAATTAAACATAATACTTGATATAAGGAATTTTAATTCAAATAAATGTCAATACTATTTAGTCAAAAAAATGACTAAGAAACTTTTTGACTAATATTGATAATGTTGTTAGTCATTTTGTTCTGGAACATGATCTTTTTCGTGTTTCTGTTATTAACAATAATGTTGATAATATAGTTTTTTTTCTCGTTATTCCTTGTATTATTTATCTGAATTTGATTTATGGCATTTTAGATTGGAACAAATTGGAAAATCTAAAATGGAATAGATGGTAAAATTAAACATAATACTTGATATAAGGAATTTTAATTCAAATAAATGTCAATACTATTTAGTCAAAAAAATGACTAAGAAACTTTTTGACTAATATTGATAATGTTGTTAGTCATTTTGTTCTGGAACATGATCTTTTTCGTGTTTCTGTTATTAACAATAATGTTGATAATATAGTTTTTTTTCTCGTTATTCCTTGTATTATTTATCTGAATTTGATTTATGGCATTTTAGATTGGAACAAATTGGAAAATCTAAAATGGAATAGATGGTAAAATTAAACATAATACTTG
>JAMKPZ010000532.1:0-61957 GCA_024699675.1 Amphibolis antarctica | reverse complement strand
TAGAACTCTTGATGATAACACACATATTTATTTGCTTTTGTATGTTGACGATATTCTCATAGCTGCAAAGAATATTGATGTTATTCAGGAGCTGAAGGGCAGATTAAAATCTGAATTTGAAATGAAGGATCTTGGTCCAGCTAGCAGAATTCTTTGGATGGAAATCAGGCGTGATAGGAATTCTGGTAAGCTATTTTTAAATCAACAAAAGTATGTTGAAAAGATCCTTAACAAATTTGGCATGGCTTCTTGTAAAGCCATTGGCACGCCATATGACAGAAATTTGAAGTTATCCTCAGCTATGTGTCCTGAATCTGAAGCAGATAAATTAGATATGCAGAAAGTTCCTTACTCTCAGGCAGTTGGTAGCTTAATGTATGCAATGGTTTGTACCAGGCCTGATTTAGCATATCCTTTAAGTGTTGTTAGCAGGTTCACGTCCAATCCGGGCAAGGAACATTGGAAAGCTGTGAAAAGGATATTCAAGTACTTGAAAGGAACTTCTGACATTAGTTTATTATATACTGCAGATCAGAATTGTACTTTGGTAGGTTATGCAGATTCTGACTTTGCAGGGGATGTTGATAAGAGAAGGTCTTTGTCAGGCTATGTTTTCACATTTGCAGGTTCCATAGTGAGTTGGAAATCAACTCTTCAGCCTATTGTAGTGCTGTCTACTACTGAAGCTGAATATGTGGCATTGACAGAAGCTGCTAAGGAGGGAATCTAGATGAAAGGATTGTTAGGAGATTTGTGTTGGCACACAGATAAAGCAGACATCTACTGTGATAGTCTTAGTGCTATTTGTCTCTCTAAGGACAATGTCTTTCATGATAGAATAAAGCATATTGATGTGAAGTATCACTTCCTCAGGAATGAAGATAGGATAAAGATCAAGAAGATCAACACCCGAGACAACCCAGCTGATATGTTTACCAAAGGGGTTGTGGAGAGTAAGTTCAAGCATTGCTTGGACTTACTCAACGTCTACAGTTATTGCTGACCCTTATGGGTCATGATGGCCCTCATTTGTTATAGGTGGAGCTTGATGGAAGTCAAGGTAGAGATTTGAAAAGAATGTGACTTTCATCTTGTTTGTATTTTTGATTATGATTTGTAACTTGATGTACTCAAGGGCATTGTTGGAATTTGGGGCTTGAGTATAAAAAGCCCAAATTCGCCCAAATTAAGATTAGAAGAAGAAGCTTTCTTCCTTTTCTTCTTCTCCCTTTGTAACTCATCCACCCCATAGTGAAAACCACCAAGAGAGCCATCCGTGGAGTACCCAAAGTGAAGGGGAACCACGTAAATCCTTTTGTGTTTGAATGCTCAAGATCACCTCCTTCTTCCCCACAAAAATCGAAGCAAACAGAGGCTAAACGCGCTGGTGAAGAGCTTTAGAAATCCGGCGACGTCCTCCCCAAATCCGTGATTTTCGACCTCGATTTGGGCCCCGATTTCTTCCGAAATCATAGGGCTTTTGTTTGTGGAAGCACAACAACTTTAATGATGCATGAATTAACTTTTGAGTTGTTAATTGTGTTTGTGTTGATTACCTATTGAGAAAGCAATGAATGATTGATATTTGACTCTTTAGGTTGCTTATAAAGTGATTAATCCATAGAAAAAAAATCGTGATTTATGTCTAAGTGATAAGTCCGAGGGTTAAGCCATTTACCCACGAACTTACGTGAAGGTAAATTAGATTACCCTCCAACCTGCACCCTATTTGTTCTGTGTGATCAATTTCATTGATGTAATAGCAATTGCAATCATAGTTAAGGTTTAAATGTTATGAATTATTTTTCATGTAATATGATGTGTTTCATGAAAGGTATTATTTAAGTATATGCAAGAGAATTCGATGAGCAATTGCAAGGAAATGTGTAGAAGAGCAGAATTAAGGAATTCAATTCAGCTAAAGCTCAACCATGAAGAACGTGGATGGATAGGTTAAAGAAGTGGATTGCATGGGATGATCTCACACGTCTGAACATGGACCATGCCCTTGTTAACTGCCAGCTTGTGAACTACCATTACTCCCCTCTACAAAACAGTCTCGTAGCCTTGAAACTAAGCCACCCCCCTCTTCTTCCTCCATCTGCCATTTATAGATCATTCTTCATCTTCTCTATCTTCCATCTTCCACCCACTCATCTCTTTCAAGAGGAGATTGACGACCTCTTCTTCTCCAACCATTCGTGTAGTGCATTTGCTATTTTTTTCTCAACCTGAGCATATCCTTGAAGGAGAGACTCTCGGTGTCGGTTGCTTCCTCCTTTGTTCCTTGGTGTAATTGCGGAGTGACACCCAAAATCTCATTGCAAGGTCGAAAGGAAGGACTGGAAAATTGACAACCTGGTGGACCGGAAGTAAAGACAAAGAGAAGTTCTTAGCCTGAGTAAGTTTCAAAAGGAGAAATTACAGTGAAGCATTAGGTGTTCCTTTCCTTTTTCTTTCTTTTATTTTTACCTTGCCTTTATATTTACACTCGAATTTACAAACCCCCATTTTACCAACATGGTTATGATAGTTAAAGAATATTTTTAGGTTTATTGTAATATTGAATGTTGCATTTTAATTTTACAAGTTATTCATACTTTGTTGTATTTTATGCATTATGTTGTTTGTTGTGTTATAAAATATTCAAAAAGATCAAAAATATAATTATTCAACTCTAGGAAGTTTTAGTTAATTTGAATCGTACTATTAAATTATCTGAAACTCACATTTATCGCACAACACTTGGGTAAGTTTGTGGGTAAGGACATCTACCCACGAGCTACCTCAAGGGTTAAGTGTCCTCTCTGCGCAAAACAACAAATCATATGCAAACTGAAGTGTATAATGTTAAGACTTAAGAGGAATTAAATATTTGGAAGTAAAACTCATTGTATATATAGTCTTCCAGTGCAAAATTCGAATCATTTACTAAAAGACTAATTTTAAAATCAAAATATTCTAAGTGGTGAACAAATTAAATGGAAGATTCTCTGGGAGGTGCAATTTCAAAAGTATTTAAAGAACATCCTAGCAGTTAATTGGAACAAAGCAATTGTGACAGCAAAACTAATCCCTGTGGATAAACCCGTACTTGCACACTAACTACATCTAAACTCGTGCACTTGTGGAAAAATTAAAATATTTCGAACACATATTATCAAAAATGGATTGTAAAAAGTTCGAAACAAGTTTTTGGTGCCATTGCCGAGGATTGCTTAATTCATTGCACTTGGTGTTGCTTTTTGTTATTTTGGTGTTAGCTAGGGCTATAATATGATTTATGTGCACTTACTATTATTAAATTCTATTTCACAGTTTTATTGCTATTCTAGAGTACAGTTGTGTTTTTAAATTCTGAATTTCATAATGGACTCATATAACTCATATTGAGGTGATTGTGGGATTGTTCCAGGGATTAGTTATAAGGATTATAATTATTCTAATTATGTTAGAGGGGATTATTCACGTATGGAGTTTAATGATTACCCTTCACAGCATAATTTAGAAGGACTTAATGTTAATTCTCAAAATAATTATAACTAGAATGACAATTCTAATTTGTGGGACTATAATGACAATTCGGAAATGCAAAATTATTATTCAAAGTATAATCATATGGATGAAAATCAAAATTATCAATCAAATATATCATTACAAATCCAACAATTAACGGATAAAATAGATGAATCATTGCAGAATATTGAAGAGAGTAATAGATTGAATGAATTACAAAATGATAATTATTTAAACTGGTCAGTCATACAAGAGGATCAGAATGTTCAAGGAATTAATACAGGTGTAACAAATCTTAAAGATGATTTACCAATTAATCCTGGAATCTATCAAAATTATGTTAATTAAAGAATATCACAAGAATTTGAAAAACCACTAAATAGATATAATGAATCAATACAACAAATGAAAGATAGTAAGATGTTTAATGAGTATGAAAGCAATTTTGATTTTAATGGGGCAAACTCAAATGAAATTCAAAATTATCAAGAATTAATTCACTAGAAAATATTTTATTTACATAGGAGAACATACAACCACTTGAGGTAATGGAAGAAAATTAGTATAATGATTTAATTGCATTTAATCATACGAAGAAGTTAGATGATATTCAAAGATCCATTGACCTATTTATAAGGAATTCTATTTCTAATTTATCTGAACAAGATGAAGATTTTCAAAAGGAACCTATAGACACTTGTGCAACACTCATATCAAATAAGTTCTATAGAGCTCTAGAAGTTAAAACTTTTAAGGAAAAAGTTCAAATATGGGTAGGATATGAAATACTTGACTATTTGTTGAGGGATTGTTCGGTAGGACCACTTGAGATCGTGGAAGACCCTATTTCCAAAAGTATAGAAGAGTTACCTGAAGTGTTAGCTACCCTTAGATCAAAAGGAGATTTTAGTGCTCCTAGGGTAGATAATGAGGAAAATAAAATTAATGAGGATAATTTAATCATTTCCAAAAATCTTCAAGAAGTGGGTGAGGAAGAAAATAACAAACAAGAGATAGAGATAATGGAGAATGAGCCTAAGTTAGATGAATTTCTACCCAACCCACCACATCCTGATGAATTAGGAGAACAACCTAAGGTAGTAGAGATCAAAAGAGAAATTTATGAGGAAAATAATGTGAGTAAAGAACAAGGAGATCAGGTTGATATTAGTAACTTTCCCAATCTTAACAAAGATGACATATTTGAAGAATTAAAAGCTTAGGATCCAATGATGAATATTTTTCAACAAATTGTTCTAGAAGAAGAATTATCTAATGTTAAAGAATTTGAATTTGAACCAAGATATTTTGATCAACCGTTTGAGAAAATTTTTGAGGAGGAGTTGAAGGTATTAGAGGTTAAAGACAACGTTCATGATTTACTCTCTTATGAGCCAATCCTACTTGAACCATTATCGTATGAACCATTTATTGAGGAACCATCTCTAGAGCTCATCTTGCCTCTTGCAACTTTTGAGCATATATCCCATAATTGTGTAAACTTTTATGAAGAAAAGATTATGAGTTATACTAAATTGGTTGGGCACTTAATGAATGCACTAGCTAAAGAGGTTCCATTTGATATCAAGCACAAACCTCCTAAGCAGATCATGAATTCCTTCTAGGTAAGTTGGTTGTTAAAAGAAGAAGAAGATATAAGTTCCCTCAACCTGTAAGGAGAGCATTCATGGGAATTTTACCTGATCATTTTTGGAGTTACCCATGGAAAGAAAAAATATATATTTCTATATATATAGCTATTGATTTCACTTTCTTATTAGTAGGAGTAGTATGAGTAGTAAAGTTTGGTGGTTTGTATTTTGTGAAATCATATGACTTGCTTGTGTGCCACTGGGGGCATGGGTGCTTAAGTAATACACAAGTGTTTAAAATAAAAAATAAAAAAAATTCGAACTGCTACTGTGTTTTATTTTGAGTCTCTTTGAGGGCTATCCTGTTTACCCTCAGACTGTGTTGTAATGTTAAAATATAATAGAAGTAGCTACTTCAAGGGTTATCTTGTTTAGCCTTGAACTACAGTACTAATAATAATAATAATAATAATAATAAAAGTAAAGCACTACAGGGATAAACCTTGTATAAGTCCAAAGGTTATCTAGTTTACCCACGAACTTATGCAGGGGTTATTACCCTATGAACCAAATATGGTTCTTTTTGTTGGAAAATGTAATTGTTAAGCATAGGGTTACTGAAATCAAACAATATTAATCATCTGAGTGAGATTAAAAGGTTATTTCATAATTCATATGATTAAAGAATGATTTTTAAAGATAAATACAAATTGGTGGATTTCTTAATGATGGAAAATTTTAAAAGAACACAACACATAGAATATGCATGATTGTAACAAGTGTGTTCATAAAAAGCTTAATTTCTCTGAAATGGTTTAATTGAATGAGTATTGTGAATATTTATCCATCAGATTGTGAATTGAAAAGTTTATCAAGGGTTTGGAAAACCATAGCACTTGTTCAAATTTAAAACACACAAAAATTTAAAACATACACAAATTGAAGTACATACAGAATTGCAAATCTTAAAACATATGTCATTAAAATTTTAAGGGGTACAACATGGGAGAGTTGTCTCTCCAAATGTTTTAGTTACATCACAGAAGAAGAAAAAAAATCTTAATTACTGCTCTGGAAGTCTGGATTTTAAGGTTGCAACTTTTTCTTTCAGAGTAGCTAGTTGTTCCAATATAGTGTCCATCTTTTTAGATGTAGAGGCTGACCCTCTCTATTGGGAAGTGGATGGCTCATTGTGTATTTGAGGTGCCAAGTTATCCTCCATGGAAAACTACTTCAGGTTTTTGGCAGTTAACACTCTGGACTTTAATTTATTGACTACCCAAGTTGACATATTTGAGGAACTTGACACCAACTGGTAAATAAGATTACCATAGAATAATTTCTTCTTGATGCTTACGATCTTGGAGATGAAGGCCTTATACCAGTTCACCTGAATCTTGTTTAAAACTACATAGGTTGCAATTTTTACAAAGATGGACAATTCCACATCATGTCCAAATCTTTGATATATTGTTCTGATTAATATTAATGCAACCATATGGGTCTTTCTAGTCATATATTTTAGCCTATTGAATAGATTTATCTAAGGGTTTATGGCCATGCAATTTTTCATCTCTTGTTCTAATCATTCTGCCATGGTAGAGGATTCTAGAATCTCTACACCCTCATTCTTTAATCCTAGGCTCTCATATATATATTCAAGTGTCATATAAATCTGTACTTCAATCACATTAGTTACAAAAACCCCATCTTCCTCATGCAAATTTGAATAGAAGGCTAGTACTAAATTTTCAACTTTAAAATTATTACTTGACCTTGGGATGACTTTTAGCAGTCCCTAGAATTCCAACAAATCTGTGATTTCATCCATAAAATCAAAATTTACTGGTCTGCTGAATAGGATATCAAAATCTCTAATATTCTGGAATTTATCTTGAGACTTAGCATTTTTTGAAAATCACTAGATTTGTGCTTGTATGTTGGGTTGGCTCTGTGCAACTGAAGCTTTTGCAATGGCTAGTACTAACTTAGTTTTCTAAAGTGAATTATTTTCTTTTCTCATTACTCTGTTTGAATGGAGTGATAAACCTATGTCGAGTGCCACCACCAAAATGATCATGATAGGAAAATCTTCTTTTGGTGAGCATTATCCTAAAGTATCTCCCAAACGTTTCTAAGTTAGAGGTGATGTGAAGAAGGTAGCAAGGGTTTGAGCTTTAATGGACCATGGAGTTCATTAGGGAATTAGGCTATGGAGATATAAGGTGGTGAAATTAATTGATTGAGGGTCATTTATTAGTTCAAAGTGTGCAATGCTAGTTATGTCATTTACTTTGTGTTATTTTGCCAAAAAAAAATGAAAAAAAGGAAGAAAATGAAAAAAAAGAAAGAAAAAGAATCAAAAAATTTAAGGGATCAATGTCAATATGAGTAGAAAAAGGGAAATATTTGAAGTCACTTGGGATGTGAGGATGAAGTAGAATGATACTATAGCAACAAATTAACATTTTGAGTGATGGTGTTTTATTGTCTTACCCCTTGTTTACCGGCCAAAGCATTTTCCAATACATTAGAAAGGAAGGGAATATCTTCAATTACCCTCTTTTGTTGGTGAAATGTGTACCTGCTTTAATGATTTAATTTCTGATTGAGAATGGTGAGGGTGTGAATTCCTCTTGCTTGCCCAAGACAGATGGTTCTCATGAATAGGTGACTTCTTGTTTACATTTTAAAATGAGCCTATTCAATTTAAGGGCAAGGAGAGGGAGTGTTGTGAGACTGAACCACCCCATTCCCCTGAAATTGTGCTAGCAACAAGTGATTCGAATGATCCTTGGGTTGGTTCTGCTTCCCTTATTTCTTTCTGTCTCTCTCTTTTCTTCTTGATATGTATTTCTTTGGACTTTGTGGGTGTATCCACTGAAAACCCTTTGGAGACACAACTCTGCCACTATAGTAACCTAGGGGTTTAAAGGCCTGCTGCACCTACTAAGTGTAGTCGTGTTCCCTATGAAAGTAGCCTAGCATAGTTTTAGTTAATTTTATTCAGTAGTCTTTATTACTTTCATAGTCTTTATAGTTTTATTTCAGTATTTTGCTAAGGGACTAGCAAAACTTAAGTATGGGGCATTTGTTCAGACTCAAAAGTACACATTTTATTGATATTAATTCATGTATTTTAATGTGTTTTAATTGCATTTTACATTGAATTATGATGATTACAAGGTTAACTATACTTTTGAGCATTATGCACATTTATTCACTTTAATGATGCATGAATTAAGTTTTGAGTTGTTAATTATGTTTGTGTTGATTACCTATTGAGAAAGGAATGAATGATTGATAATTGACTCTTTAGGTTACTAATAAAGTGATTAATCTACAGAAAAAAATTGTGATTTATGACTAAGTGCAGAGTTTGTGGGTTAAGCTGTTTACCCACAAACTTATCTGTGGGATAAGCTGTTTACCCATGGACTTATCCGTGGGTTAAGCTATTTACCCTTGGACCATTTTGTGAGCGTTAAGGGTTCACCCATGAACTTACGCGAGGGTAAACTAGTTTACCTTCGGACCTGTACCCTTTTTGTTTTGTGCGATGAATTTCATTAATATAAAAGCAATTGCGATTATAGTTAAGATCTAAATGTTATGAATTATTTCTCTTGTAATATGATGTGTTTCATGAAAGGGTATTTCTTAAGTATTTTCAGGGAAATTCGATAAGTAACTGCAGAAAATACGTATTAAGGCAGAATTAAATATTAATTTAGCTAGAGCTTAACTATGAAGAACGTAGATGGACAGGTTGAAGAAGTGGCTTGCGTGGAACGATCTCACACGTCCGAATGTGCACCACGCCCTAGTTAACTATTGAAGTGCCATTCCTCCCATCTATAAAACAATCCCTTAGCCATGAAAATAACCCCCCTTATTCATCTGGGGCACCATTCACAGGGCATCCTCCACCTTCTCCATCTTCCACCTTCCACCCACTCATCTCTTCTGAGAGGACATTGACGACCTCTGCTTCTCCCACCATTCGCATAGTGTGTTTGCTGTTCTTTTCTCAACCTAAGCGTATACTTGAAGGACAGACTCTTGGTGCCGGCTACTTCGTCCTCTGTTCCTTGGTGTAATTGCGGAGTGACGCCCAAAATCTCATTGCAAGGTTGAAAGGAAGGATTGCCAGATTGACGACCTGGTAGATCGGAAGTAAAGACAAAGAGAAGTTCTTAGCCTGAGCAAGTTTCGAAGGGAGAAATTACAATGAAGTATTAGGTGTTCCTTTCATTTTCCTTTTCTTTTATTTTTACTTTGCCTTTATATTTACACTCGAATTTACAAACCCCCATTTTACCAACTTGGTTATGATAGTTTCAGAATATTTTTAGGTTTACTGTAATGTTGAATGTTGCATTTTAATTTTACAAGTTATTCGTACTTTGTTGTGTTTTATACATTATGTTGTTTGTTGTGTTATAAAATATTTAAAAAGATCAAAAATATAAGTATTCAACTCTTAGAAGTTTCAGCTAATTTGAATCGTACTGTTTAAACATCTGAAACTCACATTCATCGCACAACCCTTGGGTAAGTTTGAGGGTAAGGACGTCTACCCACGAGTTACATCAAGGGTTAAGTGCCCTCTTTGCGCAAAATGACAAATCATATGCAAACTGAAGTGCATAATGTTAAGACTTAAGAGGAGTTAAATATTTGGAAGTAAAACTCACTGTATAGAGTCTTTCAGTGTGAAATTTGAATCATTTACTAAAAGACTAATTCTAAAATCAAAATATTCTAAGTAGTGAACAAATTAAATGAAAGATTCTTTGGGATGTACAATTTAAAAGGTATTTAAAAAGCATCCTAGCGATTAATTGGAATAGAGTAACTATGACATTGCTTAAAAGAAATATAATTACTTGTTCCATTAATTGAATACACTAATTTAGCTATACACCAAGCAAAACTAATCCCTGTGGACAAAGCCGTACTTGCACACTAATTACATCTGAACCTGTGCACTTGCGATGAAATTAAAATATTTAGAACACATATTATCAGAAATGGATTGCAAAAAGTTTGAAACAACACACCAGGGGAAGAACGCTCAGCCGGTAAGCCCTTCGTTACCTGAAGCCTTTGTCGATAGATTTGGTCCTTCATGTGCGTTGATTGGTATTGTGATATTATGTAGGGATGACCGGAGTGGAAACTTCACCTCCTCGTGTGGTAAATCCTCTTGTAGAGAAGGTAAGCGAGGGAGAATTTCCCGAGCCCACGGATAGACGTGAATTTCTATTGCCAGTCAAAGAAGAAGTCCGAAGTCACGGAATTCTCCATGGGTGTCCGAAAAATTTCATCGACATGCCGGACGTGGTGGATCTATTCTATCATCAAGGGTTTCTCCCCTTTGTGTGCGACCTTTGGCGGGACGAGATGGTCACGAACATGGTAGCGGAATTCTACAGCAACCTATCTACCGAAAACTTCGAGGTCAAGATAGTCTTCAAGGACGACCTCGTGATCCTCTCCCCTCATCTGTAGAGGGAGGTGCTTGGGCTGCGGACCTCCGGGGTGGACATCTTCTTCCCATTGAAGAACATCAGGTGGACCATGGATAAAATAACCACCACGATTGCATTAGAGCCCCAGATGAGTCAGAAAGCCATGAAGATGAAAGAGCTCTGACTTGTTGCACGTCTGGTGGCTTTTATCTTAAACAACAGTACCCTCCCGAAGGGAGGACATTGGGATGAGCTCGGTCTCCCCACTTATCTATCCACCTTCGTCGTCATGAATAGGATGCAGGTCGACTGGACGCAGGTCTTGCTGCCCCTAGGCTTGGCTCATCTCGGCAAGCATCAACCGGGACACCTCCTATATGGTAATGTGTTAGTGGAGGTGTCCAAATATTTGTCCATCTCCTTCGGTAGCCAGCAAAAAATGATGCTATCAACCCAGGCTATCACCAAGGGGGACTTAGTGCAATTTGAGAAGGTTATGGCTAAGACTATTGTGGTTTCAGAATCGCATGCTGGTACCAACTCTCAGCCTGCTATTCCACCCATCCCATATGGGAGTCAGGATTTTGCACCTGAAGCTGGCCCATCGCGGAGTTTTGCAACGGAAGTCAGCTATCCCACCGTCGAGCTTTGGATGAAAATGATGTCCCAAATGTTAGGCGTGCAAGAACCGACCCTTCGTCTCCTAGAGCGTGTGGAGGCCAACGAAGCTGCACACGACGCTCGAGGAGAAGAGCGGCAGGAGAGGGAAAATGTACGAGAGCCCTTACGTTTCCTAGCGTGCATGGAGGCTAGGGAGGTTACGCGGGAGGCTCGACAAGGAGAGCGACAAGAGAAAAGGCAATGATCAATGCCCTTTGTTGTTAATTTTCTTTTGAACACTTAGACAATGTATACATCTTTACACAGTAACATTAATGGGATGTGCCCCCTTTTTTTTTTGCTTCTTTTGTTTTGAATGTCTGAATGTATATGTACCTTTAGCTAAGTGTATTCTCTGAGCGCTTGGGTCGGTAACTGGCCACGGAGGACTAGAAGCCCTGGAAAATCAGCGGAAGTGTTGATACACCGTAGTGAGGTACCTCTGCGATGACCTCTCATGAGCTTAGGCTTCTACATTGGGAATCAGTCCATCGAACTTTGCCTACAAAACTGAACTAGACAGGTTAATGGGCTAGACTACCTTTTCCCAGTTTGCAAAATGGGGATCCGACTGTATGAGCCAAAAACCAAAGTAGATGCTGGCCATCCAAGCTGACAGCATAGATGATAGAATACGTAATGGCAAGCCTTATTGGGATGCTAAGCCTGTGTCTTCTTGTAGCATGGCTAGATAGAAAACATTAGTTAAAAACTATGGAAAGATTTCTAGATTCTAGTAAAGATTAGCTAGGCATGTATGTATGAATGCACAAGTAATCGAAATGAAATTGCTTTTCCTTTGTCTCTCCCCACTGTTGCACTCACGAAGGTCAAGGATTGAGTTTTGACCAAGGGGGGCTAGATAACGAACCAGGAAACGTGATGGTTGCACAAAACATTGGGATTGAGAGATGAATTAATGGGTGTTAAAGGTGTACCTACCTAGCACTTCTCCAATGGGATGCCTGTCTCTATTCACTGGGTGCTATCCCATCCTATAAGGAATGTGGGTGGTTCACCTTATAGAAAAGAGTTTGAACAAAAAGACCAAGGGCAATGCCCCTTGTCCAAAAAAAATCTACCCTAAGATAAATAGAAACAAAACCCGAGGATGAAACTTGTGGCTGTCGATCTGCCTATAAATTAATTGATCCATTCTCACCATCACACAAGAGAAAATAAAAAGTCAGATTCTAGAATTATTACCTCGAAAACTGAGATTGGTAGACTTAGATGGGATGCCAAGCCCTGGAAAAGGGGAATAACCTAGATGGAGATACATCACATCAGACCAAGCTTGCCACCAGCTAGATGGTCCTAGACTACCCTTACCCAAGTACAAAACATCCAATTTGTGGATGTAAAGTGGAAGAAGAACTTTGTCTTCCTTCCTTTTCTTTTCTTTTCTTTTTTTTTATTGCTCATTTTCTTTTGCCTCTTTTCTTTGTCCTTCCCTTTCCATTGCTTCCATCTTTTTTTTATATTTTCGCTATGATTTCCCATAAGAAGAAAAATGAAAACCCTCCCCATTTGCTACTAGCAAGCTATGGATACTGAAAATGTCATATCACAATCCAAGGGGGGTTCCTCACCAAAAGAGAAAATTGTTGGAAATGTTCCTCTTATTGTGGGTGGCTCTTAGGTTAGGTAAAGAAAAGAAAGGGAAGGGTGCTCACCTAGGGAGAAAGGATATCTCCCAATGTGGGTGGAAAATGCTCAGGATCAGTAAGACTTATGGGGATCTCGACAAACCTAGATCCTCGACTCTGGCTTGATCTTGTCATCATTTGGGGAAAAGATAGGATGATGAGGGTTGTTTGATGGTAGCCCTATTGTGGTGGTATCACTCCAAGGAGGTCTTCTCACAGGAATATGGATAGCACCCTTTGAAACTTTGACTAGCTTACTCGTCGAAGAAGATATCCAAGGCAAGCGGTCGAACCGAACCATCTTTCGCGAATTGAGGCCAGAAGATGGGGTGTGATGTGGTGGATGCTACGGCTGAAAGAGGGAGGTACCGCTGAAGTTGTCATTCAAGTAAAATGATAATGTTGCCTTGTCTGAAACTCCCCAAGACCTCCAAGTAGTGTTAGAGGAGAGTGATACGAGGAACAGCAAGCATATGTCTAATATGCGATAAGGATGTGCAATACTATGTGATATGTGTGCATGGAGATACGTAAATGCCAAAAGAGGTTCCAGCTTCCAGGGGTGGACCTCGAGGTTTAAGACATACTTTGACCAGCTTGTAGGAAGTAGAAGGGCAGATGTCGAAAAAGATACGTGCAGCATCCGAAGGGAATTGGACTTACACTCAGTTAAGAAGAGAAGCCAGAGCTTGTCATTAATCAAACATAGAATTTCTTGAGGTAAGAGATATTTACTAGACCGAATTCCTCCTGTGAGCTTTCATTGAAAGGTACGTTGCTCCACTAGTAAGAACCTATCACATGACATAAGGTCCCTGCCAATTACGATGGAATTTAGCTGTGGAGCCCGTAGCATGGATAGCCTTAAGAACAAGATCTCCCAGTTGGAATGATTGGGGTCAGACCTTCTTCCAAAGTGCCTTGGCCATTTTATGTTGATAACATTGGGCGTGATGCAGGGCACGTAGCCTACGCTCATCTAATAGGTTCAATTGTAAAAATCTAGATTCTACCTAGTCTTCATCGAAATCCACCGCTTCCTTAAAGATCCTAAGAGATAGCAGCTCCATCTTGATGGGGAGGACTACCTCCATGCCATAAACCAATGAAAAAGGAGTCACCCTCGTGGCGGTTCGGAGTGACATCTAATAGGCCCAGAGTGCATACGACAGGTGGTCATGCTAGTCTCTATACATCTAAACCATTTTCTTTAGGATCTTGATAAGAGTCTTGTTGGCAGCTTCCACCGCACCGTTCATCTAAGGCCAATAGGGGGACGATCGCAGTTGTTTGACATTACACTACTAGAGATAGTTTGTTATCTACTTAGCCACAAAGTTGGCCCCATTATCTATCACAACTTCACAGGGGACCCCATACCTTGTCACAATGTGATTTTTGATAAACTTAAGCGTGGCTTGGGCCATTACCGTCTTGAAGGATGCCACCTCCACCCACTTAGTCAAATAATCAATGGCCACCAATATATAACAATGACAATTGGATGCTGTTGGCTTAACTTCCCCCACCACATCAAGAGCTCACATAGAGAAGGGCCAGGGAGCTGCTATATTATAAAGTTCCCTTAGGGGACTATAAATTAGGTTCCCATGGACTTGACATCTATGACATTTCATGACATATGTAGTGCAGTCTGCCTCCATCGTACTTCAAAAATATCCTTGAAGCATGATTTTCTTTGTAAGGAGTGCACCATTCATATGAGGCCCACACAGGCTAGTATGTAACTCCTTCAGAAGAGTGCATGCTTCGGCTTGGTCCACGCACCTAAGTAAGTTCTGATTGTAAGACCGTTTATAGAGGACCCCTCCACCCATGACATATCCAGCCACCAATCAAGTGAGAGTATGTCGATCCCGCATGGTGGCTTTCGACAGGAAATCTTTGATTTCCAAGAACACTTGGATATCTCAAAACCAAGGTTCCTCTGCATGTGGCGAAGCCTGGTTGTCTTCAAAGGGTTCCACCTCAGAGACCTCTTGTATGCTGCTAGGGTTCCGGACCTTTTCTTGGGTTTCGATCGTGAGCAGCAGTTGAGGGTTATCGTGAGCAGGTCTTGTGAGGGTGCTTACTTCTAGCAAGAGATCATCTGATTCTAACATGTCTACCCACGACGCTAACACGGCTAAAGTGTCTGCGTAGGTGTTATACTTGCGGCTGATGTGCTGGAAGTGGATGGATTGAAATTGAGCTACCAAATTTAATGTCAATTCCTGATATGGCTGTAGCTTAAGATCTCTAGTTTTCCATTGATTAAGAGTTTGAGAGATCACTAGCATGGCGTCACCATAAACTCGAAGATGCATGATTTACTGATCCAGTGCTAAACGCAACCCTAGGATGTGGGCTTCGTATTCCGTCTCATTGTGTGTACATTCAAAAAGAAACCTTTGGGACATTGGCAACATCTATCCTTGAGGATCCACAAGGACAATCCCAACTCCAATCCCCTTCCTATTGACAGCACCGTCGAAAAATAGGCGGTGGAAGCTGGTGGATTCCGGATCATCATCTGAAAATTTGATACCAAATATTGGTTCATCTGGGAAAGAATCCCTTAGGAACTTATGATGAGGCAAAGGGTTTTCTGCTAGTTGATCTACTACATCCTAGGCTTTCATGGACTTTTGTGAAATGTATTTGATGTCGAATTTAGCCAACAACAATTGCCACTTCACACATCTCCCCACCAATGCTGATTGTTCAAACAAGTATCGGATAGGCTCATGTCTACTAAGTAGCAAGACTGGATAGACAATCAAGTAATGCCTTAATCTTTTCACAGTTCAGACTAAGGAGAGACAATACTTTTCGATCAATGTGTACCTCTCCTCTACCTCTGTGAATTTCTTACTGAGGTAATAAATCGCCTGTTCTATCCTCCTAGTGGGATGGGATCATGTTGTCCCAAGACTGCACCCATTGCTATAGGGGAGATTGAACAAAGGCCAGCCTGGAGAGGGGGCCACTAGGATGGGTGGCTTGGCCAACTACATCTTAATCTAGTTGAAGGCTTGTTGACAACGATCTGACCATTTGAAGACTACATTTTTCTTCAACAACTTTAGCAATGGCTTGCAAGTAGGCGTCAACTTTGAAATGAACCTGCCTATATACTACAGTCTACCCAACAAACTCCTAACTTCCTTCTCAATTTGAGGCAGCGACATCTCTAAGATCACATTCACCTTGTCCAGATCTACTTCGATCCCTCATTCACTAATGATAAACCCAAGGAGCTTGCTAGACGAGGCTCCAAAAGTGGACATGGAGGGGTTGAGTCTAAGCTTATACTTCTATAACTAGACAAATAGCTTCCTCAGGTGTATAAGGTGTTGATCATAGGATTTAGCCTTCACCACCATATTGCCCACATAGACCTCAACTTCCCTATGCACCTGATTCTAACCCGAATGGCATCACCCTATAACAGAAGACTCCCCAAGGGGTTGTAAAAGTAGTCTTCTCTTTATCTTCTTCGGCCATTAGGATTTGATTATACCCTGAAAACCCATCCATGAACGAATAAACTTTATGCTTGGCTACATGATCCACCAAGGTGTCTATGTGGGGCAACGGGAAGTCATCTTTGGGACTTGCTTTGTTGAGGTCCCTATAATCTATGCACATGCGTACCTAACCATTTTTCAGGCACAAGCACCATATTGGCCACCCACTCCAAATAGAAGATCGGTTGGGGGAAATTCATGTCGAGCTGCTTCTGGACCTCGTCCTTCAATTTCTGTGCCCATTCCTGCCTCATGCGTCTAGGCTTCTATTTGACACGATGGACTCCTGGCTTAATAAGGAGTCGATGAACTGCAATTTGCTCATCCAGACTTAGCATGTCTTCCTACCCCCATGTGAAGACCTCAACAAACTGTCACTATTCCTGGCCCTAGCAGACTTCCACTTGTGAAAATAAAATAAGATAAAATCAAACTGTCCATGCGGAGCTAGTCGCACAATCAAACAAAGGTGCGAGAGAGATGAAAACAACCAAAAGGAAGTGAGACACGCTAAAGGTGCCAGTCAAGTTCGATCAGCACAGGGGCGGTGACCAGCTTCTTTGCCAGTCGGCCAACTGGAACCAATATATCCAAAGACCAGGTTCCATTACCTTAGCTTGTTCTCCAAATTCATTAAGATGTGGTGGGTTGGGTAGAAATTCATCTAACTTAGGCTCATTCTCCATTATCTCTATCTCTTGTTTGTTACTTTCTTTTTTACCCACTTCTTGAATATTTTTGGTAACAATTAAATTATCTTCATTAATTTTCTTTTCCTCATTATCTTCCATAGGAGCACTAATATCTCCTTCTAATCTAAGGGTAGCTAACACTTCAGGTAACTCTTCTATACTTTTGGAGCTCTTCTATATCTCCTTCAGGTAACTCTTCTATATCTCCTTCTCCTTTTGGTCCTACTGAGCAATCCCTTACCAAATAGTCAAGTATTTCATATCCTTCCCATATTTGATCTTTTTCCTTAAAATTTCTAACTTTTGGAGCTCTATAGAACTCATTTGATATGAGTGTTGCATAAGTGTCTACAGGTTCCTCCTGAAAATCTTCATCTTGTTCAAAATAATTAGAATTAGATGAATTTCATATAAATAGGTCAATAGATCTTTGAATTTCATCGAACTTCTCCATATGATTAAATGAAGTCGAATTACAATATTCATTTTCCTCAATTATCTCTAATGGTTACACATTCTCCTCTATAAATAAAATATTTTCTAATGAATTTACCTCTTGATACTTTTTATTTTCGTTTGAATTTGCCTAATTTAAATCATTGTTGTTTTCATATTCATTAAATATTCTATTGTCTTCAGTTTGTTGCGTTGATTCATTAAATCTATTCAGCAATTGGTCAAATCCTAATGATAGTCTTTGCATAATATAATTCTAATCAATTCCAGCATTAATTGGTAAATTATCATTAAGACTTGTTAAACCTATATCAATTCCTTGAACATTCTGATCCTCTTGTAAGATTGACCAATTTAAGTAATTATCATTTTGTAATTCATTCAATCTGTTACTCTCTTCATTATTTCGTATTAATTCATCTATTTTATCCACTAATCGTTGGATTTGTAATGATATATTTGATTGATAATTTTGATTTTCATTCACATGATTATACTTTGAATAATAATTTTACATTCCTAAATTGTCATTACATTCCCATAAATTAGAATTGTCATTCTAGTTATAATTATTTTGAGAATCAACATTAAGTCCTTCTAAAACATGCTGTGAAGAGTAATCAATAAACTCCATAGGTGAATAATCTCCTCTAACATAATTAGAATAATTATAATCCTCATAACTAGTTCCTGGAACAACCCTACAATCACCCCAATATGAGTTATATGAGTCCATTATGAAATTCAGAATTTAAAAACAAAACTCTACCCTAGAATAGCAGCAACACTGTGAAATAGAATTTAATAACAGTAAGTGCACATAAATCATATTTTGCATCCCTAGCTAACACCAAAATAGTAAAAAGTAACACCAAGTGCAATAAATTAAATAGTATAATTCGAATTAGCTGAAACTTCTAAGAGTTGAATACTTATATTTTTGATCTTTTTGAATATTTTATAACACAACAAACAACATAATGCATAAAACACGACAAAGTACAAATAACTTGTAAAATTAAAATGTAACATTCAACATTATAGTAAACCTAAAAATATTCTCTAACTATCGTAACCAAGTTGGTATAATGGGGGTTTGTAAATTCGAGTGTAAATATAAAGGCAAAGTAAAAATAAAAGAAAAGGAAAACGAAAGGAACACCTAATGCTTCACTATAATTTCTCCTTTCGAAACTTGCTCAGGCTGAGAACTTCCCTTTGTCTTTACTTTCAATCCACCAGGTCGTCAATCTGGCAAGCCTTCCTTTCGACCTTGAAATGAGATTTTGGGCGTCACTCCATAATTACACCAAGGAATAGAGGAGGAAGCAGTCGACGCTGAGAGTCTCTCCATCAAGGATACGCTTAGGTTGAGAAAAGAATAGCAAACATACTACATGAGTGGTTGGAGAAGAGGAAGTTGCCAATCTCCTCTTGGAAGGAGTGGGTGAAAGGTGGAAGATGGAAAAGATGGAGGATGCCCTGTGAATGGTGCCCCAGATGAAGTTGGGGGGGGGCGTTGTTTTCATGGCTAAGGGACTGTTATAGATGGGAGGAATGGCAGTTAAGAAGGACATGGAGCACATCTGGTCATGTGAGATCATTCCATGCAAACCACTTCATTAACTTTTCCATCCATGTTCTCCATGGTTGAGCTTCAGTTTAATTAAATTTCTCAATTCTGCTATTTTAGACAATTCCCTGCAATTGCTTATCAAATTTTCCTTCATATACTTAAAGAATACCTTTTGTAAAACACATTATATTACAGGAGAAATAATTCATAACATTTAAACCTTAACTATAATTGCAATCGCTATTACACCAATGAAATTCATTACACAGAACAAGCAAGGCACAGGCACGAGGGCAATCTAGTTTACCCTCACATAAGTTTGTGAGTAAACAGCTTAACCCATGCGATAGTCCTTGGGTAAACAGCTTAACCCTCGGACTCTACACTTAAACATTGTACCTTCTCTTTCTTTCGGCTATCACCCAAAAGCCCATGGGTTTCTATCGGCCCCACCGGCAGATGGGCCGAGGTACAGAGAATTGAAAGGTGTTTGTGTGAGCGCATCACCACGTAGGGCAGATGGCTGGTGGAACAGAGTCGCCACCTTATTTTTGAGTAGAAAACTAGGAAAACCGGATGGGAAAGTGTCCTTCCACCATCGTAACGATAAAACTATGGGAATGACGTAAAACTATGTAATGATATGCAAAACATGAGAGAAATGGATACAGGGCTTAGGGTACTATTGGGGAAGGTGTTAGGCACCCATAGACAGCCCAGGCAATCCCGGCCTCTCTCTGGCTCTAAAATGGAAAACCACATCACGGCCACCTATGGCCTCATCCTGGAAAACCTTCCAAGGCATCAGGAGGGACAACTTCATCCCTTCTGATAGAACAAACGAGAATTGAGTAAAACAAACGAGAATCGAACAAAGCGGGGTTTCACACTAGATCTGGTGGTGAACGGGGGAGAGAAAGACATGAAGGTCACCTGTACGAACCTCTCAGTAGAAGAACTGAAGGTCGGGTGAGGCGGCTGACTAGGCCACCGGACAGTCGGCTGAATATGCCGGCTATTGCATCATATCCCTCATCTTCACTTCTCCGGAAATCAAGAACCGTCAGGTCGTATGTTTGTATACCTGAACGACTGCCACCGACAAAGATGCATACCGAAAGCGTCATCTCGGAAATCTTTCTAGGGCATCGGGAATGTAGACTTACATTTCCCAGAAAATGGGGATTGGTTGTCGGTTTGGTATACCGGTTTACCGGCGATGGACCAGTTGGTTCCCCAAACCATCTAAACAAAAATGGGTTTTCGGGGAGCCAGCTATCGACCGTTTATGCCAGCTGGTTCCCCAAACCATTCACCCAAAAATTGGTTTTCGGGGAGCCGGTTACCGGCGGCAGGCCGGTTGAATCCCTGAACTATTCACCCAAAAATGGGTTTTCGAGGAGTCGGTTGCTTGCCGTTAGTGCCGGTTTGCCAGCGGCAGGCTGGTTGCTTCCTTAGCTCTTATGTTCAAGCATGGGGGTCAACAGAATGGCCCTCCTTAGGTGAGGTTGTATGACCTTGGTGGAAGGAAACTGATGTTCTAGGGTTGAATGACCCCCCATGCGTGAGTGGTAAGCCATGCGAGCTGGCAACCGGGATGTGATGTGAAAGCTTCACATGCTTCTTTTCCAAAAGCTGTCGAGGTAGTGAATAGTCACACCATACTTTTGTGATGTTACTTTCTGGCCGGCTGTTTACGCAGTTGCTGCCTCACGGGAGCCGGCCACCGGCTGGGGCTGTGAATGCTTTCAAGTGCTTGTTGCAGCTTTCTTGATTTTTATTTACCATTTTCGATTTTCGTGCAACTTTATCGGTTCCTATGCTATGACCGTACTTTTTCAAAGTTGTCAGGAATCGTTTAAACTTTCTTGAGTTTTGGGCAACCGGTTGCCACCTCGAGTTAGCTAGAAGCCAATTGGTGATGTGAATGTTTCACACGCTTGTTGCAGCTTTCTTGATTTTCATTTAACCTTTTTTGATTTCCGTGTAACTTTATCGATTCTCGTGCCATGACTGTACCCTTTTCAAAGTTGTCAGGAATTGTTTCATCTTTCTCGATTTTTGTGCAACCGGTTTTTGAACCGGTTGCCGCCTCGGATAGCAGGAATCCAGGTGGCAAATTTCCTATAAATAGGGGGTTGAAGTCATTCGAAATTTCTTCATCTCCTCTTCTCGATCTCATTCTCCACTTGAGCTCTTCTCCTCGACTTTCTTCCGTCTTTCTTGCCTCGATTTCACTCTTTCACCATCATCATGCCTCGCACAAAGAACGTCCAGGTTTTTCTTATCTGATTACCAGTGGCGGGCCGACTAGCCACCCGATCACTACATTTAAGTATGGCTTTCGAGGAGCTGGCAACCAAGTTTTCTTACCGGATTGCCGGCAGTGGGCCGGCTAACCGCCAGATCCATATGTCTAAGTTTGGTTTTCGGGGAGTTGGCAACCGGGTTTTCTTACCGGATTGTCGGCGGCGGCCCGGCTAGTTACCTGATCCAAACGTCTAAGTATGGTTTTCGGGGAGCCGGCAACCAGGTTTTCTTACTGGATTGCCAGTGGCGAGCCAGCTAGTTACCTGATCCATACGTCTAAGAATGGTTTTCGGGGAGCCGGCAACCGGGTTTTCTTATCGGATTGCTGGCAGCGAGCCAGCTAGCTGCCCGATCTATACGTCTAAGTATGGTTTTCGGGGAGCCGGCAACCGGGTTTTTTTACCGAATTGTCGGTGACGGGCTGGCTAGTTACTCGATCCATACGTCTAAGTATGATTTTTGGGGAGCCAACAACCGAGATTTCTTACCAGATTGCCGGCGACAGGCCGACTAGCCGCCTTATCCATACATCTAAGTATGGTTTTCGGGGAGCTAGCAGTTGGGTTTTCTTACCGGATTGCTGGTGGGGGGCCGGCTAGTTACCCCATCCATATGTCTAATTATGGTTTTCAGGGAACCGGCAACCGGGTTTTCTTACCAGATTGCTGGCGGCTCTTCTTTCTCCTGCGTAACATTTTGTCTGGCGCTGATCCTTGTCGTGGCGCCAAGTTGTCCGAGTTCGACGAGGCATGTGGGCCTTGTTCGTTCCTGCGAGGGGTGATTAGTGTTGGGGAGTCGACCATACCTGGGCATCAGTGGTGGCGGCCGGCTGATTTACCCGGCAGCCCCCTTCTTTCTCCGCGTGACATCTCGTCTCGTGTGGCTTGTGGTCTGGGCGTCTAGCCGTTTGAGTTGGGTGATGTGCGTGGGCTAGCTTTCCTCATTCCTGCATGGGATAGTCAATATCCTGGCATGGGTTGTGTCGAGGTGTCGACCATTGTTGGGTATAGGTGGTGGTGGCCGGCTGATTTACCAAACAGCCCCCTTCTTTTTCTGCGTGACATCTCGTCTCATGCGGGTTTTGGTCCAGGTGGCCGTATCTCTTAAGTGGCAACCGGCTGAATTGTTCGACTGACTTGTTTATCTGCATACTCGTTCATGTATTAGTTTCCAGAGGTGAGGAGGGAGTGTCGTTCCCTCATCTCATTCGTGAATATTTGTAGTGAGTTGTGTGAGGAAGTTTGGGACACTCTCTAGTGACTATCTTTCCTATGTTTTGTTCTGTTGATTTCGTAGAGGGGCTTCCAGGCAGTTGCCCGAGGTGGGGTCTGCGCAAGGTAGCTGTTCTGACCCAATCATGCTATCTGGACCTACAGGGGAATGAAAGGTGCCTCACCTCACGCCAAAAGACAACTGCTGGACATTCACGCATGTGACTTTGGAAATGTGGTTCCCTTGTTCAATGGAAGTGACCCTCAGGCAACAAAGATGGGTCGAGAGGAGAGATCCAAGAGCTGTCCTTCTACCCAAAGTGATGCTGATTCTTCCTCGCAAGTTCACTCTGCGGTTGTAAAGATGACAGATAGAATCATGCGGGTTCCGGAAATGTGGGCATCGGAACCCAAGGGTGGAAGCGACTTTCAGCGGGATGCCAAGTCCAATGTTGACGACTAAGCTGGGATGTCAAGCCCTAGGATAAGAGAAAATGGGAGAAGTGGGTGTCAGAAAATGGGTTCTGGCGCCCGGTTGTATTGGCAGACTTTGATGGGTTGCCAAGCCCTGAAAGAAGGGGATACTTGGTCAATCGCGACAAAACCAGGTATTGGACTGCCAACAGATGGCGGAATCCTAAGATCTACCCTTTCCTTACACAGGAGTCCATATGCCTTTAGGACCCAGCAACAAGTAACTTTTCATTTTCTTTTTCTTTTTCTTTTTCTCCATTTTTTTTGTTTTTTTTTTCTTTTCCCTTTTTTTTTTCTCTCTTTTTGTTTTGTTTTTATTTTTTTCTCTTTTCTTTTCTATTGAAGAAGGATTCTAGCCACTGACTTTTCTTCTTCTCTTTTTTTTTTGTTCTTTTCTATTACAAAATAGAAGATAAGAAAACTAAATAAAAGAATGTCACTAGCCCTCCCCATGTGCTTTTGGCAAGCAAAATAACCTGACGTTGTCGCAGCTGGGTCCAAGGGGGAATACCTTACCTAGAGGGAGCCAAAGGTTGTGATCTCCCTCATTGTCGGGTGGCCCTCGAGCTAGGTAAAAATGGGAGGTTGGATATTCATTCGAGGGGAGGAGTGATCTCCCATTGGTATCTCGTAACCACTCAGAATCAGCAAAGACCATGGGGATAAGGACGAACCTGGATTACTCACCCTGTTCCATCTTTTGTGCCATTAGAGTTGAATAAGATGGGTGCTCAGATTCTTGATGTAGAAATCTGGATGTAGTTGGTGTCATTCCTAGGGTAGGTAGTTCGTCCCAGAGGTCCGAATAGCACTTCTTGACTCAGATCTACTGCCTGCTACTGCAAATTGTTCTCAGCACTGGCTGTAGACGTGGCTGCCGGGTATGTCGGAGGTGGCAGCCGGTGGTAGGCCGGTTGGGCGATGGAGTGTGTGAGTATTGGGCAACAGGCTATGGTTGACAGTCGGGTCATTTTCCGGCTTCTTGGTATTTCTTCCGGTGAGTGGTGAGCTAGTTGTTTTGTGGTTCTGACACTGAGGGGGACGTGGGCCTGTTCCGATGGGTTGTGACCTGGAACATACACGAACGTGTGGGGTGTCGTTTTGGCTAGTTTTGTCGATCCTTTTCCTTTCTCCCATGGACGGGATAGGATAACAAGAGGGTTGGACCTGCTCATCCTGCGTGCCTCGTGCGTGCTTTGTGTAAGTCATAAAAGGGATTTTACCGAGGAAAGGGGCGTACCTGTCTGGACTTGACCTCTTGGTTAGTCTGTGGAGAGTCAGGTGGAGGTGTGGGTTGTCGGCTTGTCTGAAGGCGGCGGCCGCAGTGATCCCCAGTCGAGTTCGTCTTATGGGTAGAACTTCTTCAGCTGCGACAGATTGACCGAGCTGAACTCTTGTTGGGTGGCTTCATCAAAATGGTAAGCGGCCCCTCCGTTGAGGGTTTGGTGATGACATATGGGCCACGCCAGTTTGGGGAGAATTTTCCCGTTGAACCTATTGGGAAGATGGAGAGAAGGACTAGATCACCAGACATAAGGAGTTGGGGACGAACCTTCTTATTGTAAGCCCTTGCCATCTTTCACTGATAAGTCTGGGCATGGTCCAAGGCTTTCAACCTTTTCTCGTCTAGGAGGTTGACCTGCAACAGGCGCGATTCCGACCACTGGTCATCGGAGTCTGCTGCTTCTTTGAGGATGCGAAGGGACGGGAGTTCTACCTCCACTGGCAACATTGCTTCAAAACCGTATACCAGCGAGTATGGCGTTGCTCCGGTGGCGGTCCACAGGGATGTTCGATAGGCCCAGAGTGCGTACGGAAGGTGGTCGTGCCAATCTTTGTGTGTTCAGACCATCTTCTTGAGAATTCAAACCAGTGTCTTGTTAGCTGCTTCGACCGCTCCGTTCATCTGTGGCCTTTAGGGGGACGCCCTTAGGTGGTGGATATGGCACTGCTCTAGATAGCTCGTGACTTGCTTGGCTATAAAGTTGGTGCCATTGTCGGTCACCACCTCGAAGGGTACGCCATACCAGGTGATGATGTTGTTGCGCAAGAACTTCTGGGTGGTGGCTGTCGTGACTGTCTTGTAGGATACTGCCTCCACCCACCTGGTGAAGTAATCGATGGCCACCAGTATATATCGGTGTCCATTGGTGGCCGTCGGCTTAATCTCGCCTACTACATCCAAGGCCCACATGGAGAATGGCCAAGGGGAAGCCATGTTGTATAGTTCCTTGGGGGGCACATGGATGAGGTTCCCATGTACCTAGCACTGGTGACAGCGACGAACGTATGTGGTGCAGTCCGCCTCCATTGTGATCCAGTAGTAGCCTTGGAGCATGATCTTTTTCACTAGGAGGATCCCGTTCATGTGGGATCCACAGACACCTTCATGGATTTCCTGCATAACCGTAGGTGCTTCAGGCAGGGTTATGCATCGGAGGAGAGTCTGGTTGTGAGATCTTTTGTAGAGCTGCCCCTCGCTGAAGACGTAGCCAGCTGCCAGTCTTGACAACGTACGCTTGTCTTGGGTGGTAGCCTCTAATGGGAACTCTCCGGTCTCCAAGAAGGTTTGTATGTCTAAATACTAGGGGCGGTTTTCTTGCTGAGAGTTTTCAAGTCCACTGTCTGGGGACCTGGAGTCTGCATTGTTCGGTTTGTCGACTGGGGCCGGTTCTCTGCATTGGTCAATAGTTTCCTGGTTGTTGGGGCAGTTAGTGGGATGTAGCGTTGAGGGTCTAACGTCTGCCTGCTTAGGTACTTCTGTGGGGTGGCAGATGTTTTCGCTGTAGGCTGGTTGGTGAAGTGTTGTGACTTCTATGGCTATGCTCCGACCCTCCTTGACTGCTACCCATGATGCTAGGACAGCCAGAGTGTCCGCGTACGGGTTATGCTTGCAGTTGACATGTTGGAAATGGACGAACCAGAAGTTGCTTGCTAATTGCAGTACGAGTTCTTGGTATGGCTGGAGCTTGGGGTCTTGGGTTTTCCACCTGTTGAGGGTTTGAGAGATTACCAGCATGGCATCACCAGATACGCGTAGGTGGGTGACTTGGAGTTCCAGTGCAAATTGCAGTCCCATGACGCAAGCTTCGTACTCCGCCTTGTTGTGTGAGCATGTGAAGAGAAGTCACTTGGCTACAAGTAGCATCCTTCCTTGCGGATCCACTAGGATGATCCCTACCCCGTGGCCTTTAGTGTTTACTTGACGGCGTCATCTACCAAGACATCTATGTGTAGTAGTGGGAAGTCGTCCTTTGGGCTAGCCTTGTTGAGGTCCCGATAATCGACACACATGTGTACTCGCCCATCTTTCTTTGGGATGGGTACCATGTTTGCCACCCATTCTAGGCAGAAGACAGGCTGGAGGAATCAGACGTTCAACTGCTTGTGGACTTCTTCCTTCAGCTTCTGGGCCCATTCCTGTCTCATTCGTCGAGCTTTTTGCTTCACAAGTCGGGCTTCCGGTTTGAGGGGTAGTTAGTGGACTACTACCCGTTCATCCAAACTGGGCCTGTCTTCATAATCCCACACAAACACCTCTACGAATTCATGCAGGAGTGTGAGGAGTTGTTGCCGGTAGGGTTCAGGCACTTCTTTACTAATTTTTGTTTCTTTTGGATGTAGTTCATCCTCAAGGTTTACAAGTTCGATTTCGTCAGTAGACGTTATGCCGATAGACTTGGGTGGTTGGACCCATGGGTCTTCTTCTTCAGACTCTGGTTAAGGATCGTCGGTGTCTTCTGTGGCTTGTTGACCCTTGGGCTAAAAGGGCGTTGGATGATGGACCTGGTGGGAGCGGTGCCCATGGTCTTTCGGCTGGGTACCGGGTAAGTGGACCGGCTGCCGGTTCGAGGTAGCGATGAACCTCGAGAGTGCTTCCAGGGAGACGGTGGTGGACCTGCCATACCCATCTACTTGAGGTGTCATGCCGTCGGACTCCATTTGTTGTTCCGGCCGCCGGGCGTTCAAGGAAGACGAGGGACAGAATGCCCCTAGTTTTGTCTCGGTGGGGGGAGCCAGTTGCCTGGTGGATAGGAGGTGGAAACCGGATGGAGTCCCGGATGGAAATGCAGTAAACCAGTCACATTCGCCTACTTGAGTGACTGTGGCAGGGGAGGGGTAGAATGCCCCTAGTTCTGCCTTGTGATTTTGGCCAGTATTCTGTTTGTGGAAGATGTCACTCAGACTGAGTAGGTTGGTTTTCTGACTCCATGATGCGGCACCCCTATTAAGGGTTGACAGTTTCCGGCTGATTTGGCCGGTGCCCAGAGGATCAGTTGTTTGCTGTGCCGAGCGAGAGACTTGGTATCATTGCCAAGCCCTAGTTGACTTGGTCGGGTTGCCAAGTCAGTGGCTGCTGAAGATGCAGCTTCCGGCACACTTGTGTGTGGGATGCCAAGCCCTGCTGCTGAAGGAGCGGGTTCCGACGTGAGTCACCTGGAAGCCATCAGGCTTGCCTCTTAACATTGATGACCTGCAAGCCTTGTCGTCTCCTTTCCCTGTACAAACCAGTCAGATGCAACGTCCATTTCCAAAGTTCCTCCCTGTAGGATGGGCAAGGGCGAGTGAGATCGGTGAAAAGTCGAATCACCGGTGCCTATCGGAGATTCTCTGAACAATCGTAGCAGGCCGTCCTCTGGTTCCTAATCTAGCTATGGGCTGTCCTCCCAAGGCTCCATGCGTCTGGACAGGTAGTCGTAGGCCTTTGGGTTCTGGAGACCTGGTGGTGAGGTGGCAGCTAGTTCCGACGTCAGGTGTTGCAACTCGGAAGGTGCCATGGCGGCTACTGATTGTGCTAGGTGGTTGTAATTCTCTGCTAGTATGACGATGACCTCCCCTTTCCATAGGAACTTAAGCATCCTATGAAGGGTGGAAGGCACAATGGAGTTTTGGTGGAGAAACGAGCGGCCCTGGATAAGATTGTAGCTCGAGGGAATGTTTACCACGTGCACAAGAACCTCGAAGGTGGCTGGTCCGATGACGAGGGGGAGGACGACTTCACCTTTGGCTTCGTGAAGAGTGCCGTCAAACCCTCTCATCACCCGGTCGGTGGGGAGCAAGTCTTGTTCTTTGATCCCCAGCTCCTACAGGACTTGTAGTGGGCACAGGTTTAGCTTGGATCCATCGTCGATCATTACCATGGGGATGCAAAGGTCCTTGTATTGTACCCGAATGTACAAGGACAGGTTGTGGTCGGTCCCAGCCGGTGAGAGGTCTAGATCTGAGAAGTAGACGAAGGAGGGGACTGTTACTGTGGCCACCATTCCTTCTATGGCCCCAGGAGCGAGTCCTTGCTCCACTTTGGCCACCTGCAGCACTTTGAGGAGAGTTTGCCGATACTCGGTAGAGGATCGGAGTAGATCCGATAGGGAGATGTCTGCCCATATCCCCTAGAGCTGGATTGACAACTCCGAGAGTGGTTGTGACTGGGTGGCTAGTGTTGAGGAGGCGGCTGCTGGTAGTACCAAGGCGGCAGTCGGTTGCCGGTTGCCAGTTGAAGTTTGTCCCTCTATTCCTGGGATGCGACTTTGGTTGATATACCTGGCAAGACCTAGTTATAGCCATACATGTGGATATTCTATCCCTTTGCCTTTGTGTTGTTCAGAAGTGAGTGCGGCCAGAGGGGAGGGCCTGGTGAACTGTTGCTTTGCTAGGTGTGCTTGGAGTGGTGCCAGCGTTGTAGCTGCTAGAGAGACCGTGCCAGCTAGAGTGCCGGTCGTGGGAGCAAAGCCGGCGGCTGAGGCTTTGGGGATTGGAGGTACTGCCGGGATGACTGTCCTGACTGGGGCAGCGGGTGAGTAGAGAATTACCTTGAGCTGAGCCCGTATGGCTGTCCCAGTGGCCCGCTCCCTTGACGCGGCAACTGTAGGAGCCACCCGAATGAAAAATTTTCCTGCGGGTGGGGATGACGCCCATTGCGATGTAGGATTTGAAGACTTCCTTCTTCTCTGGTGGGTGCTAATGGTGAGGATGGAGGTCTGAAGTTGTTGGTAGTATGGCCAGAGCTCCTCCAGCATCAGCGGATGGTCGGCTAGATGGATGAGGTTGACGGGGTTCAGCCAGGGAGTTCCTGCATCCAGCGGTCGTGCCGAAGGGAGGGATCTTCTTGTCCCTTGTCCGTGCCTGGTTGGATAGGCGAAAACCGGCTGCATATGCCAGAACCCTTCGAGCGGATGCCTCCTTTGGGCACCTAAGAAGATAGTACTGACCTGGGAGTTGCCCGCATGATTTGGGAAGGAGTGCTGGCTCGGCTCAGGGGGTACGGGAGGCTGTTGAAGCTCAATGGTGCCCGAATTGATAAGCCTCTGAATAGCTTGTCTCAACATCCGATAATGATCCGTAGCGTGGCTAGCTGACCTATGGTATTCCATTATTGCTGCGAATTGTACCAAGCAAGAAGAACAGCTAGAGGCGGCTTGATGGGGGCGAGCGTGAGCAGCGCCTGGTCCTGGCAGAATACCTGGCTCAGTGGTTCAGAAAGTGGCATGTATTCCATTATGTGCGGCTGCTGCGGCTACGGGGACGGCCGGTGCGGTTCACGTTGTTGCTGACTTGGGTGTTGTTGGTTAACGCCTATGCAATATCCACTTTGTCCCTAGTTTCTTTGATGAGAAGTTGTCGGGGACGTTACCTGCCACTGTCGGTGGGCCGGTGGATCGGACGCGGCTGCCGGGTGTGGAGCCTTGGGCCTCCAAGGTTGTTGGTTCGAGGCCGCTCGGGTGGTGTAGACCGGCTGCTGAATCGGGGTGATCGCCGGCGGATGATACTCCTGGGCCAGGGGGCGTACACCTGTTGTGGTTGGTATGGTGGTGGTGTTGCTGCCACAACAGCCACGGGAGATGGATGGATGTTGTCATTCCTCTGGGGGCTGCGGTTGTTCCCCATGTTGTCTCCCGTGGCCGGTGGTCAGGGACGTATGTTTCCTCCGGGGTTGGCTCCGAATGGAAGAGCTGAAAATCTCCCCGACTTCAAGAATCCTTCCAAGCGGCTACTAGGTTTGATCAACTGGGAGAAAGTTGAGTATGACTGGATGCATAGAAGGGCCGCCAGTGATGGTTGAGCACCTTGCACAATTATGTCCAGAGAGTCTTCTTTTGCAAGTTTGTCCCGGATTTGGGACGCCAGGGCCCGCCACCTACCGACATAGCCACTGAACAGCTCGTTCTCACGTTGGCGAAGGCAACAGAGATCTTCCAACTTTGGTGCCACGTCTAAGTTATACGCGTACTATTCCTGGAACATGTTAGCCAGCAGTTCCCAAGTGTAGATTTTTGTTAAGTTTAAGGACATGTATCAGGAAAGCGCAGGTCCTTGGAGAGATTTCTAAAATAGTTGGACGAGGAGCTTCTCCTCCTGTTGCAGTTCCACCATGTCTCCACAGAAGGCCCGGAGGTGCACACGAGGGTCCCCGTGCCCGTTGTATTTAACCAGTTTGGGCATCTTGAAATTAGGAGGGAGCATTGCTTCGGGATAGAAACAAAGGTTTTGGAAGGCACAGGACGGTTCCGGTGGGCCAGACTTCTTGCTTTGGAAGGACGCCTCCAGTTCTGCTGTCCATTGCAGTAGTTGCCCTTGCAGGTTGGGCATCGGGGCGACAGCAGTGGCGGCTGCTGGTTGGAGTGGTGGCGGGCCGGGTTGGTCAGTGATAGGAGTGGTGATAATGTCATATTCATCAGTGGATGGCCTTTCTGGGATGCAGATGTTTGGCCTGGGGGGGATTACTGAACCAATCCCTTGCTGTTGGTATCGTGCCAACGGGTGAGCAAGGAGAGTCTGCTCGAAGTGTCCCGGTCGAGGCGGCAAGAAGGCCTCGGCCCCTCCAAGGCCCTCAGTGTTTGAGGGTGGCTGGTAGGATAGGCCAGTGCTCCGTGTGGGAGCCAGCCTGTTGCCTTTAGTTTCAGTGGCTGGAAAAGCGGGCGGCACAGGATGCACCATGGCATTGTCGAATGCCACCGCCACAGACAGGTCTGGCACCCTTGGTTGGTCCGTGGCTCCAGAAGGCACGATGATCGGTCGGGTGAAGTTCGTCTAGCTGATGACAGGTGGCGGTGGGCTGAAGACCACGGACAGCGGCACAGAAGTTGCCATAGAGATGGAAGGGGATGATCCAGAAGCCACAGCAAAATCGATGGCCATGGCTCTTGCTTGTGAGCAAGTCAGGACAAGGGGAGCCAGCAGGGTCCGGAACCTGTAGGTTAGAGGTCCGTGAGGAGACGGTGCCCAGAGAACTTGTAGGGGTCCGTAAAGATCTGCAGGGATACCAAAAGAAGGGTGATATGGTTCAATGCATTTGAAAGTGGCTTCGCTTAGCAAATGCGATAAGTATGTTAAAAATCCTAACAGAAAAAATAAAAGACTGATTATAAAAGAGCCATATGAGCGAGAGTTTGAGTCACTTAATCGGTAAAACTCAGCAAGTCTCCCCAGTGGAGTCGCCAAAAATCTGTACCCTCTCTTTCATCCGGCTATCACCCGGAAGCCCAAGGGTTTCCACCGGCCCCGCTGGTGGATGGGCCAAGGTACAGAGAATTGAAAGGTGTTTTTGTGAGCGCATCACCACGTGGAGCAGATGGCTCGTTGAACGGATTCGCCACCTTATTTTTGGGTAGAAAATAAGGAAAATTGGATGGGAAAGTGTCCTTCCACCATCATAACGATAAAACTATGGGAATGACGTAAAACTATGTAACGATATGCAAAACATGAGAGAACTAGATATGGGGCTCAGGTTACTGTTAGGGAAGGTGTTAGGCACCCCCAGACAGCCCGAGCAATCCCGACCTCTCTCTAGCTCTAAAACGGAAAACCACATCAGTCAGCCCGACCACCTATGGCCTCATCCTAGAAAACCTTCTAGGGCATCAGGAGGGATAACTTCATCCCTTTCGGTAGAACAAACCAGAATTGTGTAAAACAAACGAGAATCGAACAAAGCGGGGTTTCGCACCAGATCTGGTGGTGAACGGGGGAGAGAAAGACACGAAGGTCACCCATACGAACCTCTCATTAGAAGAACTGAAGGTCAGGTGAGGTGGCCGATTGGGCCACCGGACAGCCAACTGAATATGCCGATTGCCGCGTCATATCCCTCCTTTGACCAGAGGTGAGAACTTACCACTTGGTCGGGGCCGGCATGGGTGCATGCCGATGGTCTTATCTAGATAGGGCATCTTCAATTCTCTGGAAATCAAGAACCGTCAAGTCGTATGTTTGTATACCCGAACGACCGCCGCCAGCTAAGATGCATGCCGGAGGTGTCATCTTGGAAATCTTTCCGAGGCATTGGGAATGTAGACTTACATTTCCCAGAAAACGGGGATCGGTTGTTGGTTTGGTATACCAGTCACCGGCGACGGACTAGCTGGTTCCCCGAACCATCTACCCAAAAATGGGTTTTCGGCGAGCCGATTGGTTCCTGAACCATTCACCCAAAAATAGGTTTTCAGGGTGCCGGTTGCCGGCTCTTAGTGCCGGTTTGCCGGCGGCAGGTCAGCTGATAGTGCCGGTTTGCCGGCGGCAGGCCGACTGAATCCCTGAACTATTCACCCAAAAATGTGGTTTCGGGGAGCCGGTTGTCGACTGTTAGTGGGTTGCGACCGAACTGAAATCGACCGTACCGGGTGGATTCACCTGGCAGGGAGGACGGCTATCGGTACCTCCAAAAGTATTTCTGAAGGAATGATACCTAGGTCCGTCCTCCGACCTTTCGCTTGCATGGGGAAGGTGTTACGTGGTCGGGGCTCAAAAAATACATCGTTAAAACATACGTAAAACAACGAAGACAGAGGGACTTACCTGCAAGGAGTCGTTGGTGGGGGTCAGAAGCTCTCATTCCGGTGCGATGACAAGGCGTTGGGGCTCCAAGCGTCTCTCCTCCTTTAGAACCTCTAGCCGGGGTTTCCTCTGAGGGTCGAAAGCGTGTCAAGCATCTCCCGCATCCGTACGATGGTTTCTCCAAGAGGTGGAAGCTTGTGTTTTTGGGAGGGGGAGCCCTTCTTTTATAATGAGTCACCTTCCTTCTTTGGGGGGACCCGAAGATGGAAGGTCGCGTATGTCTCGATTTGATTACGCAGATCGCGTAATTGACTAATTGTGAGATTTAAGTGATTAAATCTCGTTGTATTTCCCTAATTGATTTGCCTTTCCTTTCTGGGTAGTTACCTGGTAGTCGTTACGTGGCAGGCGGATGTCAGTTAGTTCTATCTGGCTACCTCACGAAAGGGGAACAAGTTTGCCAAAATGGGTTTTTGAAGAGCCAGCTGTCGGTCCCTTGAACCGGCCTATCAGCGGCTAGCTAGCTACTTCCCCCACCCCTTTGCATCAATGGGGATTGCGGGGAAGCCAGCGACCGGTTCCTTGAACTGGCCTGCCGATGGCCAGCCGGTTGCTTCCCCCACCCCTTTGCGCCAATGGGGGTTGCCGGGAAGGAACTGGCCTGCCGGCAGCTAGCCGGCTACTTCCCCCACCCATTTGCGTCAATGGGGGTTGTGGGGAGCCGGCTACTTCCCCACCCCTTTGCGCCAATGGGGGTTGTGGGGAAGCCGGCTGACTTCCCCCACCCCTTTGCGCTAATGGGGGTTGCGATGAAGCCGGCTGCTTCCCCCACCCCTTTGCGCCAATGGGGGTTGCAGGGAAGCCGACTACTTCCCCCACCCATTTGCGTCAATGGGGGTTGTGGGGAGCCGGCGACCGGTTCCTTGAACCGGCTGCTTCCTCGGCTCTTATGTTCAAGCATGGGGGTCAACAAACATAAATCACGATTTTTCTCTATGAATTAATCATTTTATCAGCAACCTAAAGAGTCAATTATCAGTCATTCATTCCCTTTTTCAGTAGGTAATCACCAATAACATAATTCACAACTTAAAACTTAATTCATGCATCATTAAAATGAATAAACACGTGCATAATACTCAAATGTATAGTTAACCTTGTAATCATCATAATTTAATACAAAATGCAACTAAAACTTGTTAAAATGCATGAATTAATATCAATGAAATACACACTTTTGAGTCTGAACACTAGTCCTTTAGAGAAATACTAAAATAAGACTATACATACTATGAAAGTAATAAAGAGTACTAAATAAAATTAACTAAAACTATATTAGGCCACTTTCGTAGGGAGCACGACTACACTTAGCAAGTGCAGCAAGCCTTAAAACCCTATGTTACCCTAGTGGTAGAGTTGTGTCTCTAAAGGGTTTTCAGTGAATACACCCACAAATTCTAGAAAGAAATAAAATGTAAGAGAAAAGAAATAGAACTAATCAAAGGATCATTTGAATCACCTATTGCTATGAAAATTTCATTGGAATGAGGTGGCTCAGCCTTACAACACTCCCTCTCCTTGCCCTTAAATTTAATAGACTCTCCATAAAATGTAAACAAGGAGTCACCTATTCATAAGAACCATCTGTCTTGTGCAAGTAAGAGGAATCCACACCTTCACCACTCTCAATTAGAAATTGAATCATTTAAAATAGGCACACATCTCACCAACAAAAGGGGTAATCTAAGATATTCCCTCCCTTCTCAAGATATTGGAAAATGCTTTGGCTGGTAGACAAGGGATACGACTCAACCCATGATTTGGAAAATAATTGTTCTAGAAAAACTAGGTTAGCGTGGCATTAATTCAAATGAAATAGGAAGACTCAACCCATTGCACAATTTAATTTGAAATCCATCTCCTCTTTGGGCAATAGGTTGCTTTGAATTGGCTCTGGAGATTCTCCTTTCAATATGATAGGGTCTTCCCATTAATCCTAATAGCAACACTGGAAACTTACATTCCTTCAAGTTTTGTTCTCGAATAAAAACATAAAAGATATTAAAGACGCAAAAATCAAAAATATCACAAATATTTGAAAGGAAATTTAAAAATTTTGAAAATTTTTAACATACTTAAACCTCCCCCCATACTTAAACTTTGCATTGTCCTCAATGTAAATGGAAAAGTTCAGTATAGATAGGGAAATTCATAACATATAATGAACATAATAAACGCACCCCCAATATCAATCATGAAAATGTGATGCATGCTGAATAATGCATTGAACTCAAGAAATTGAATACAATTCATATGAATCCGTAAAGAGTGAGGATAAGGATGTGATATTTTTTTACTCACAAAAATAGTATAATTAAAATAAAAATAGTGCCTATATATATTTATTCATGTGGAGTTCTAATGGCTCACAAGAAAACCACGTGGTTTATAAACAGACACCACTAAACTGCAACCTTATTGGCTTGAGTTGTGTGGTGTTGCTCATCCCCTCCATAAGCTACATGCCCATCAAGTAAACGAGGATTTTGAACAAATTGATTTGGAAGAGCACTTTTGTTTCTTAGATTAAGTGAATTAGATATTTGGTTCAATTGTGTCTCGATTCTTTTAATAGCTTGATCATGGGCAGCAATTTGAGAGTTGGACTTTAAGGCTATTTCTACTCTTTGCAATAAGTGTGCTAATTGTCTCTCGATATTTTGATCAGTAACTTGTTGATTTTGATTTAAATTTAATGAACTATTGTTCTTTGCATTTTGTTCAATAAAAGGATATCCTACAGATTGGTTTAGCTGTTGTCCTGGGTTTTTCCATGAAAAATTAGGATGGTTCCTCTGCCTAGGATTATAAGTAGGATTGAAATTAGAGTTGTTACGTTGATTATAGAATAAGGCATCAACTTCTTCAAATTCATGTAAAATAGGACATTCCTCTACAACATGACCTATGGCAAAGCAACTTGTACATTTACGCATGTTAGGCTCAATTTTTTGTTTAAATTGCAATTCATCAATTTTGTGCATCAAGCTACCATTTTAGCTTCTAAGGCAACATATGGTTCAACAATATGTACTCTCCCAGGGACAGAAATTTGCTCTTGACATACTTTAGCAACACTATCTCATTGTGCAGTTCTTTTAGCCATGTCTTCTAAAAATTTCCAAGCATTTATCTATTCCTTGGTTCATAAATCTATCTCAACTCAAAGATTCTAAGAGTGTTTTTGTTTGATAATCTATTCCTTCATAAATAGTCCTAATTTTGGTAACTTTCTCTACTCCATTATGTGGACATTCAACTAGGAGATCACAAAATCTTGCAAAATATTTCCAAAAAGGTTCTCCTAGTTTCTGTCTACAATTAAAAATTTCATTCTTTCTTTTAATTGCTACATGCATTGTGTAGTATTTTCCTAGAAATTCAAAACAAAATTGATTCCAATTGGTGATAGAATTTGGTTGTAAACTATATAACCATCTTTTGACAATGTCTTTTAAAGCAAAAGGCATATACCTCAATTTAATTACATCAACAGACATGTTTGGTACTTTCATCATATTGCAAACTTCATTAAATTCTTTTAAAAACCAATAAGCATCTACTTTTCAAATCCATGAAATTTTGGTAGCTAGTTGATATAATTAGAATTTAATTCAAATCTATCATTAGTACATTTAGGTAGTGTTATGCAGGACAGTTCATCCATTAAATTAGGATAAAACATGCTACCTATTGTTGGTTCTCTAGGTTTTTCTTGCTATGGGGCAGCCATAATTGTTCTTTTCGTGGGTGTTCAGACTAACCTATGAGATGAATCTCTTGACCAACCTGACATACAACATTTAAATATAAAAGAAAATGTTCTTGTGTACCATCATTATGCAAGCTTTGACTCCCATTCCACGTTGCTATGCAATAGGTGCATCTGTTTTCAATAATACCACAATTGTTGTAAATGGTGTATGAAATTTCATAATTGATATAAAATTGCAAATTAACATTTTGAGTGATGCTGTATTATTGTCCTATCCCTTGTCTACCGGCCTAAGCATTTTCTAATATCTTAGAAAGGAAGGGAGTATCTTAAATTACTATCTTTTGTTGGTGAGATGTGTGCCTGCTTTAATGATTTAATTTCTAATTGAGAGTGGTGAAGTTGTGAATTCCTCTTGCTTGCACAAGACAGATAGTTCTCATGTATGTGACTTCTTATTCACATTTTAAAATGAGTCTATTTGATTTAAGAGCAAGGAGAGGGAGTGTTGTAAGACTGAGCCACCTCATTACCTTGAAATTTTTATAGCAACAAGTGACTGAAATGATCCTTTGGTTGACTCTGTTTTCCCTTCTTTCTCTTTCTCTTTGTTTCTTTGGACTTTGTGGGTGTATCCACTAAAAACCCTCTAATGACACAACTCCACCACTAGGGCAACCTAGGGGTTTAAAGGCTTACTACACCTGCTAAGTGTAGTCGTGTTCCCTACGAAAGTGGCCTAGCATAGTTTTAGTTAATTTTATTTAGTAGACTTTATTACTTTCATAGTTTTTATAGTTTTTTTTTCTAGTATTTTCCTAAAGGACTAGCAAAACTTAAGTATGGGGGATTCGTTCAGACTCAAAAGTGTGCATTTTATTGATATTAATACATGCAAACATCTTTGTTTCTTCACAAGTATGGGGGATTTCTCTTTGTTTCTAGTATTATGCATTTTATTGATGTTTAAACATCTAAAACTCACAATTGTCACACAACCCTAGAGTAAGTTCGAGGGTGAAGACGTTTACCCACAAGCTACCTTGAGGGTTAAGTGCTCTTTCTACACAAAACAACAAATTTTATGCAAACTGAAGTGTATAATGTTAAAACTTAAGAAGAATTAATTATTTGGAAGTAAAACTCACTGGATAGAGTCTTTCAGTGCAAAATTCAAATCATTTACTAAAAAAGACTAAGTTTAAAATTAAAATATTCTAAGTGGTGAAAAAATTAAAGTTAATGAAAAGTTCTCTGGAAAGTACAATGTAATAGATATTTAAAGAGCATCCTAGCGATTAAGTGGAACAAAGCAATTGTGACATTGCTTAAAAGAAATATAAATTACTTGTTCCATTAATTGAATACACCAATTTAACTAAACACCAAGCAAAATTAATCCCTGTGGATAAACCTGTACTTGCACACTAACTACATCTGAACTCGTGCACTTGCAATGAAATTAAAATAGTTCGAACACATATATTATCAAAAAAGTGATTGCAAAAAGTTCAAATAGTATCCCATCATCGAATTAGGCTAAGAGATGTAGGTTCTCCATTAGGTCCTCCAAATAAAGCTAATTCAACTATATCATAAAATGAAATTGCCATTGCACCCATGGAGTGTGGGATAGGTAGGAGCTTCACTGACTCATCTTCGATATTGATGGCCATGATTGTGAGCTCATTAATGTATTAAGGTGTACAACAGGTTATGAAGTAAATGGTACCATCAATAATCACATAATTCCTATTAATCATTGGTCTTCCTCCAAAATAAACTTCTCTGACTGGTTACCATTAGTGTTTGTCAAAGTGATAGACCAACATATATTGCCAATTAGTCCAAATTTCAACTGGTTCTTTCTAACAAAATAATTTGTGCATAGTCCTTCTATCAGTACCCTTAAATGTTAGAACTACACCTAAATCAAGTAAAATATGCTTATCTTTGTTTGGGTATGGAAGTATAAGTTCTACATATGTAACAGGGTTTTTTATCCCAATATCAGCTCTATAAGAAAAATATTCTCCATAAGACTTGTAAACAATTATTCCACCATCACATCCTAAAATGTTGTGAACTCCATCTAGTGATGTAGGTGGAATTCCTACCCCAGAGTCAATTCCATGATAAACATATTTTCCAAAAGGTGCATCATATAAAATCACTCCACTAGCTGTATTTCTCATTTTATATGCTTGGCGTGAACAAAAGTAATGCTCTCATTGTCTGGTGGCACTCGGGCTAGGTAAAGAATGGGAGGTTGGATACTCATTCGAGGGGAGGAGTGATCTCCCGTCGTTATCTTATAACCACTCAGAATCAGCAAAGACCATGGGGATAGGGACGAACTTGAATTACTCACCCTATTCCATCTTTGTGCCATCGGAGTTAAACAAGATGGGCGCCCGGGTTTTCGATGTAGAAATCCATATCTAGTTGGTGTCACTCCTGGGGTCAGTAGTTCGTCCCAGAGGTCCGGATAGCACTTCTTGAATTGGATGCACCGCTTGCTGCTGCAAACCGTTCTTACCGTCGGTTGTGGACGTGGCTGCCGGGTATGTCGGAGGTGGTAGTCGGTGGTGGGCCAGATGGATGGTGGAGCATGTAAGTATTGGGCAACTGGTTGTGGATGACGACGGAGTCGTTTTACAGCTTCTGGGTGTTTCTTCTGGTGAATGGTGAGCTGGTTGTTTCGTGGTTCCGAGACTTAGGAGGATGTGGGCATGTTCCAATGGGTTGTGACCCGGGAAACGAACAAACCTGTGGGGTGAAGTTTTGGGGTAGTTTTGTCGACCCTCTTCCTTTTCCATTTGGACGGGGTAGGACAGCTAGTGAGTTGGACCTGCTCATCATGTGTGCCTCGTGCGTGCCTCGTGTGACTTGTAAGTCATAAAAGGGAATTCACCGAGGAAAGGAGCATACCTGTCCGAACCTGATCTCTTGATCAGTCAGTGGAGAGTCAGAAGGAGACTTCGGTCACTGGCTTGTCTGAAGGCGGCGACCGCATGGAGTCTTGCTCGTGCTCGTTCTTCACGGTCATGGGGGAATTGGCTTCTTGGTTGGCTTGTGGGATGTTGGTCTAAGAAGCTAGCGGCCGGTCTGTCTGGAGGCGGCGGCCATGTGGATCCTTGATCAAGTTGATTTTGTGACTGTGGCTAGCTAGCCCGTTGGGTTTTTCCAAAGCAGCTGCCAAATGTACGAAATGGGACGGAGGGGCAGAATGCCCCTAGTTCTGCCGCGTGGTGCATGTCTTTCGGAGGAGATGGCAGGTTTCCAGTTGAAAGTGCTGGCAACCGGTTAGATAGCGCCAGTGACCAGATGAAACCCCTAGAAGAGGTTGGTTGTTTCGTGCCATGGGGGGGACCGGTCCGAGGAGGAGGCAGCCAGCCCATTCGGAGGTAGCAGCCGCGTGGCCCCCCCCCATCCAACCCATTTTTCTGGGTCTTGAGGGGGCTGGTCTAGGGATGCGGCAACCAGTTCTTTGGAGGTGGCAGCCGCGTGGCCCCCCCCATCTAACCCATTTTTTTGGGTCTTGAGGGGGCCAGTCTAGGGAGGCAGCAACCAGTTCACTGGAGGTGGCAACCGCGTGGCCCCCCCGTCCAACCCATTTTTCTGGGTCTTTAGGGGGGCCGGTCTAGGGAGGCGGCAACCGGTTCTCTGGAGGTTGCAGCAGCGCGGCCCCCCTGTCCAACCCATTTTTCTGGGTCTTTAGGGGGGGCCGATCTAGGGAGGCGGCAACCGGTTCGCTGGAGGTGGCAGCCGCGCGGCCCCCGGTCGAACTTGTCTTTCATGGGTAGAACTTCTACAGCTGCGACAAATTGGCTGGGCCGAACTCCTGTTGGGTGGCTTCATCAAAAAGGTAAGCGGCTCCCCCACTGAGGATCTTGGTGATGATGTATGGGCCCCGCTAGTTCGGGGAGAATTTTCCCATTGAACCTGTTGGTAAAACGGAGCGAAGGAATAGATTACCAGATTTAAGGAATCGGGGACGAACCTTCTTGTTGTAAGCCCTTGCCATTTTTCTCTGATAAGTCTGGGTGTGGTTCAACGCCTTCAACCTTCTTTCGTCAAGGAGGTTGAGTTGCAATAGGCACGATTCTAACCATTGGTCATCGAGGTCCGCCGTTTCTTTGAGGATGCGAAGGGATGGAAGTTCTACTTCCACTGGCAACACTGCTTCGGACCTGTATACCAGTGAATATGGTGTTGCTCCGGTAGCGGTCCGTAGGCAGGTCCGATTGGCCCAGAGTGCGTACGAGAGGTGATCATGCCAATCTTTGTGTGTTCGGACCATCTTCTTGAGAATCCGGACTAGTGTCTTATTAGCTGCTTCGACTGCTCTGTTCATCTGTGGCCTGTAGGGGGACGCCCTTAGGTGACGGATGTGGCATTGTTCGAGGTAGCTTTTGACCTGCTTGGCTGTGAAGTTGGTGCCGTTATCGGTCACCACCTCGAAGGTACGCCATACCGGGTGACAATGTTGTTGCGCAAGAACTTCTGAGTGGCAACTACCGTGACTGTCACTTAGGAGGCTGCTTCTACCCACCTGGTGAAGTAATCGATGGCTACCAGTATGTACCGATGTCCATTGGTGGCTGTTGGCTTGATCTCACCTACCACATCCAAGGCCCACATGGAGAATGGCCAAGGAGAAGCCATGTTGTATAGTTCCTTGGGGGGCACGTGGATGAGGTTCCCATGTACCTGGCATTGGTGACAGCGACGGACGTACGCAATGCAGTCCGCTTCCATTGTGCTCCAGTAGTAGCCTTGAAGCATGATCTTTTTCACTAGGAGGATCCCGTTCATGTGGGATCCGCAGACACCTTCACGGATTTCCTGCATAATCATACATGCCTCGGGTGAGGTTATGCACCGGAGGAGGGTCTGGTTGGGAGATCTTTTGTAGAGCTGTCCCCCACTGAGGATGTAGCCGGCGACTAGTCTTGACAATGTTCATTTGTCTTGGGTGGTGGCCTCTGGGGGGAACTCTCCGGTCTCCAAGAAGGCTTGTATATCTGAATACCATGGGCGGTCCTCTTGCTATGATTTCCCTAGGTTACCATCTGGGGACATATAATTGGTATTGTTGGGTTCGTCAGCCAGAGTTGGTTCTCTACGTTGGTTGGCAGTCTGCTAGTTGCTGGAGCGGCTAGGCAAAGGCATAGCTGCAGGTCTGGCATCGGCCTGTCTGGAGACTTCTATAAGGCGGTAGACGTCCTCGCTGTAGGCCGGTTGGTGAAGTGTTGTGACTTCTATGGCAATGCTCTGCCCCTTCGTGACTGCTACCCATGAGGCTAAGACGGCCAGAGAAGTCGCTTGCTAATTGCAATACGAGTTCCTGGTATGGCTGGAGCTTGGGGTCTCGAGTCTTCCACCTGTTGAGGGTTTGAGAAATTACCAGCATGGCGTCGCCAAATACTTGCAGATGTGTGACTCGGAGTTCCAGCGTAAGTCGTAGCCCCATGATACAAGCCTCGTATTCTGCCTCATTGTGAGAGCATGTGAAGAGAAGCCACTTGGCTACGGGCAGCATTCTTCCTTGGGGATCCACTAAGACGACCCCTACCATGCGACCTTTAGTGTTGACTACTCCGTCGAAGTACAAGGTATGGGGTTTTGGTTGATCAGGATCCAGTTGATCCAAATCCGACTGGTCTAGATTCGGCTCGTCAATGGCGAAGATCGGCTCGTCTGGGAAGGAATCATCTAGTGGCTGGTAATCCGATAAGGGATGGTGTGCCAGCTGGTCGGCCATGGCTTGAGCCTTCATGGACTTCAGGGATACATACTGGATGTCGAACTCTGCAAGGAGCATTTGCCATTTTATGCACCTGCCTACCAACGCCGGTTGGTCGAAGAGGTAGTGCAGGGGATCTAGGCAGCTAAGCAACAAAACTGGGTAGACCACCAAGTAGTGTCGCAACTTTTTCACCGTCCAGACTAGTAAGAGACAGTACTTTTCAATCAGCTCATACCGTTCTTCTACCTCAGTAAACTGTTTACTAAGGTAGTATATGGCCTGCTCGATTCTTCCAGTGGTGTCATGTTGGCCCAATACTGCGCCCATGCAGGAAGTTGCTACCGACATGTACAGCAAAAGCGGTCGTCCAGGGTGAGGTGGTACGAGAACCGGTGGCCAGGAGAGCTGATGCTTGATGTGGTCGAAGGCGACTTGGCATTCTGTCGTCCATATGAAGCTGGTGTTTTTCTTCAACAGTTTGAAGAAAGGCTCACAGATTGGCGTGAGGCGCGAGATGAACCGCGCAATGTATTGTAGCCTTCCCAGCAAGCTTCGAATCTGTTGTTTTGTCTCTGGGGGAGGCATATCTAAGATTGCTTTCACCTTGTCGGGATCTACCTCAACACCTTGTTTGCTAATGACGAAGCCGAGGAGTTTCCCGGTGGTGGCCCCGAAGGTTGATTTTGATGGGTTCAATCTGAGCTTGTACTTCCTTAGGCGCTCAAATAGCCTCCTTAAGTGTTGGAGGTGTTGCTGATGAGTGCATGCCTTCACTACCATGTCGTCGACGTAGACTTCGACGTCCTTGTGCATCATGTCATGGAAGAGGGTGGTCATGGCTCTTTCGTAAGTGGCACCTGCATTCTTTAGTCCAAATGGCATTACCCTGTAACAGAAGACGCCCCAAGGGGTTGTGAATGCAGTCTTCTCCTTGTCTTCTTCTGCAATGAGGATTTGGTTGTATCTAGAGAATCCATCCATGAAAGAGTATACCCCGTACTTGGTGGCATCGTCTACCAAAACGTCTATGTGTGGCAGCGGGAAGTCGTCCTTGGGGCTGGCTTTGTTGAGGTCCCGGTAGTCGACGCACATGTGTACCCGCCCATCTTTCTTTGGGACAGGTACCATGTTTGCCGCCCATTCTGGGTAGAAGACAGGCTGGAGGAACCGAACATTCAACTGTTTGTGGACTTCTTCCTTCAGCTTCTGGGCCCATTCCTATCTCTTCCGTCGAGCTTTTTTTTTACAAGTCGGGCTTCTGGTTTGAGGGGCAGTCAGTGGACTGCTACCTGTTCATCCAAACCGGGCATGTCTTCATAATCCCATGCAAACACCTCCACAAATTCATGCAGGAGTGTAAGGAGTTGTTGCCGATAGGGCTCGGGAACCTCTTTGCTAATTTTCGTTTCTTTTCTGTGTTGTTCATCCCCAAGGTTTACAAGCTCAATTTCATCTGTAGATGCTATACCCGTAGACTCAGGTGGTTGAATCCACGGGTCTTCTTCTTCAGATTCTCGGCTTTGCAAGTAGGGCCCCTGTCAGCATCTCCAGTGGCTTGTTGACCTTCAAGCTGGAAGGGTCTTGGACGATGGTTTTGGCGGGAGCGGTGCCTGTGCTTTTTTGGCTAGGAACCAGCTACCGGTTCGAGGTAGTGATGGACCCCGAAAGTGCTTTAGAGGGGATGATAGTAGACTTGCCATGCTCATCTTTCTAAGGTGTTGTGTCGTCAGACCCCATCGGTTGTTCTGGCCGCCAAGTATCCACAGAGAGTGAGGGGCAGAATGCCCCTAGTTCTGCCCTGGTGGGAGGAATCGGCTGCCCAATAGATGGGAGGCAGAAACCGGGTGGAGTTTTGGACGAGAATGCAATAGGCCGGTCTTGTTTATTAGCTAGAGGGAAGGGGTAGAATGCCCCTAGTTCTGTCCCAGAGTGTTGGCCAGTGCTTTGAAAGATGTTGCCCAAACTGAGTAGGCTAGCTGTCCTGACTCCATGACGCGGCACCCTTATTGGTGGTTGACAGTTTCCGGCTGATCTGGCCGGTGCCCGAGGGATTGGTGGTTTGCTGTGTCGAGCGAGAGACTTGGTACGATTGCCAAGTCCTAGTTGACTTGGTCGGGTTGCCAAGTCAATGGCTGCTGAGGACACAGCTGCCAGCGCACTTGTACGTGGGATGCCAAGCCCTGCTGTTGGAGGAGTGGGTTCCGGCGTGAGTCGCGTGGAAGCCATCAGGCTTCCCTTCTGATGTTGATGACCTACAAGCTTGGAGTGTTTCCACCTAGGTCATTAGGTGGGTGCTGCGGTGCTAGTTTGAAGTAAAGGGGGAAGGAGCGCACCTTGTCATCTCCTTTCCCTGTACAAACCAGTCGGACGCTACATTCGTTTCTGAAATTCCTCCCTATAGGATTGGCACTGGCGAGGGAGGTTGGTGAAGAATTGGGTCCCCGGTGCATACCGAAGATTCTCCGAACAGTCGTGGTAGGTTATCTTTTGGTTCCTATTCTGGTTGTGGGTTATCCTCCCAGGTCTCCATTCATCTGGACAGATAGTCATAACCATTTGGGTTCTAGAGATCCGGTGATGAGGCGGCAACCAGCTCCGATGTCAGGTGTGGTGACCCGGAAGATGCCACAGCTGCTACGGATTATCCTGGGTGGTAGTAATTTTCTGCCAGTATGATGATGACCTCCCCTTTCCATAGGAACTTTAGCATCCTATGAAGGGTGGAAGGCACAATGGAGTTTTGGTGGATTAATGGGCAGCCTAGGATAAGATTGTAGCTCGGTGGAATATCTACCACATACACAAGAACCTTGAAAGTTGTTGGTCTGATGACGAGGGGAAGGACGACCTCACCTTTGGCTTCATGAAGGGTGCCGTCGAACCATCTCATCACCCGGTTGGTGGGGAGCAAGTCTTGCTCTTTGATTCCCAGCTTGTGCAGGACTTGTAGCAGGCACAGGTTTAACCCAGATCCGTCGTCGATCATTGCCATGTGGATGTAGAGGTCCTTGTATTGCTCTTTGATTCCCATCGATCCCCTTGCCTATATGTTGTTCGAAAGTGAGCGTGGCCGGAGGGGAGGGCCTAGTGAGCAGCTGCTTTGCCAGGTGTGCTTGGAGTGGCGCCAGCATTGCAACCGCTGGAGAGGCCGTGCCAGCTGGAGTGTCGGTCATGGACGCAGAGCCGACGGTTGAGGCCTTGGGGCTAAAAGGTACCGCTGGGATGACTGCCCTGACTGGGGCAGCAGGTGAGTAAAGAATTACCTTGGGCTGAGCTCGTGTGGTCGTCCCGACAGCTGGCTCCCTTGACGCGGTAACTGGTTCTTTTGACGCGGCAACCATAGGCGCCACATGATTGAAGAATTTTCCTGCGGGTGGGGATGACGCCTGTTGTGGCGTAGGCTTTGAAGACTTCCTCCTTCTTCGGTGGCCACTGATGGTCAAGATGGAGGTCTGGAGTTGTTGATAGTACGGCCGGAGTTCTTCAAGCGTCGGTGGGTGGTTAGCCAGACGGATGAGGTCGGCGGGGTTCAGCCAGGGAGTTCCTGCGTCCAGCGGCCGTACCGAAGGGAGGGATCTTCTTGTCCCTTGTCCGTGCCCAGTTGGGTAGGCCGAAACCAGCTGTACTTACCGAACCCTTCGAGCGGGTGCCTCTTTCGGGCACCTAGGAAAATAGCACTGACTTGGGAGTTGCTTGCATGATTTGGGAAGGTATGCTGGCCCGGCACTCGCGGCACGGGAGGTTGTAGAAGCTCAATGGTGCTCGAGTTGATAAGCCTCTGAATAGCTTGTCTCAACGTCCGGCAATGATCCGTGGCATGGCCGGCGAACCGGAGGTACTCGCAGTGCTGCTGTGAATTGTACTAGGCAGGAAGAATAGCTGGAGGTGGTTTGACAGGGGGAGCGTGAGCAGTGCCTGGGCCTGGCAGAATACCTAGCTTAGCGGTTCAGAGAGTGGCGTGTATTCTGCAATGCGCAGCTGCTGCGGCTGTGGGGGCGGTTGGCGTGGCCCACGCTGTTACTGATCAGGGCGTTATTGGTTAACGCCTGGGCGATCTCCTCCTTGTCCTTGGTTTCTTTCCGAGAGGTTGCTGGGGACGTTACCTACCACTATTGGTGGGCCGGCGGCTCGGAGGCGGCTGCCGGGTGAGGAGCCTTGGGCATCCAAGGTTGTTGATTCGGGGCTGCTCGAGTGGTGTAGACCGACTATTGAACCGGGGTGATTTCCAGTGGATGGTACTCCTGGGCCGAGGCGTATACCTGTTGCGGTTGGTATGGTGGTGGTGGTGCTGCCACAACGGCCACGGGAGCCGGACGGCTGTTGCCACTCCTTCGGGGGCCGCGGTTGTTCCCCATGTTATCGCCCGGGGCTGGTGGTCGGGGACATGCGTTTCCTCCGGGGCTGGCTCCGAATGGAAGAGCCGAAAACCTCCCTGACTTCAAGAATCCTTCCAAGCGGCTACCAGCTTTGATTAACTGGGAGAAGGTTGAGTATGACTGAATGCATAAAAGGGCCGCCAGTGATGGTTGAGCACCTTGTACAATTATGTCTAGACAGTCTTCTTCCGTAGGTTTCTCCCGGATTTGGGATGCCAGGGCCTGCCACCTACCGACATAGCCGTTGAATGGTTCATTCTCACGTTGGCAATGGCAACGGAGATCTTCCAACTTTGGTGCCAGGTCCAAGTTATACGCGTACTATTCCTGGAACATGTACGCCAGTTGTTCCCAGGTGTAAATCTTTGTTAAGTCTAAGGACATGTACAAGGATAGTGCAGGTCCTTGGAGAGATTTCTGGAATAGCCGGACGAGGAGCTTCTCCTCATGTTGCTCGCATGGATCCTCATGCCTATTTTATTTGACCAGTTCAGGCATTTTGAAATCGGGAGGGAGTGTCGCTTCGGGATAGAAATCGAGATTTTGGAAGGCACAGGAAGGTCCAGGCGGGCCAGATTTCATGCTTCGGAAAGATGCCTCCAGTTCAGCTATCCTCTGCAGTAGCTGCCCTTGCAGCCGTGGTGGCTGCCGGCTGGAGCGGTGGCGGGCCGAATTGGTCGGCAATGGGAGTAGTGACGATGTCGTATTCTTCCGAGTGTGGCCTCTCCGGGACACGGATGGTTGGCCTAGGCGAGATTATGGAACCAATCCCTTGTTGTTGATAGCACACCAACTGATGAGCCAGGAGGGTCTGCTCGAAATGTCCCGGTTGAGGTGGCAGGAAGGCGTTGGCCGCTCCTATGCCCTCAGTGTTCGAGGGTGGTTCGTAGGACAGGCCAGTGTTCCGTGTGGGAGCCAGCCTGTTACCTTCACTTTCAGTGGCCGGAGAAGCCGGTGGCGCAGGATGCATTGTAGCATTGTCGAATGCTATAGCGGCAGACAGATTTGGCACCCATGGTTGGTCTGTGGTTCCGGTAGTCACGATGACGGGCCTGGTGAAGTTCATCCGGGAGACGACAGGCAGTGGTGGGCCGAAGACCACGGATAGCGGCACAGAAGTTGCCGTAGTGACAAAAGGGGATGATCCGGAAGCCGTAGCGAAACCGATGGCCGTGGCTCTTGCTTGTGAGCGAGTCAGGATAGGGGGAGCCTGCGGGGTCCGGAACCTGTAGGGCAGAGGTCCGTGAGGAGACGGTGCCTGGAGAACCCACAGGGGTCTGTGAAGATCTGTAGAGGTTCTGTAGGGGTACTAAAAGAAGGGTGATATGGTTCAATGCATTTGAAAGTGGCTTCGCTTAGCAAATGCGACAAGCATGTTAAAAAATCTTAACTGAAAAATAAAAGACTGACTATAAAAGATCCGTACGAGCGAGAGTTTGAGCTACTTAATCGTAATACGCAGCGAGTCTCACCAGCGGAGTCGCCAAAAATCTATACCCTCTTTTTAATCCGGCTATCACCCAGAAGCCCACGGCTTTCCACCGACCCCACCGGCAGATGGGCCGAGATACAGAGAATTGAGAGGTGTTTGTGAGAGCACATCACCACGTGGGGCGGATGGCTCATTGAACAGAAGTCCTTCCACCTTATTTTTAGGTAGAAAACAAGGAAAACTGGATGGGAAAGTGTCCTTCCACCTTCGAAACGATATTCCACGGGAATCACGTAAAATCATGTAACATGAGAGAACTAGATACGGGGCTCAGGGTACTGTTGGGGAAGGTGTTATGCACCCCCAGACAGCCCGGGCATTCCCGGCCTCTCTCCGGCTCTAAAACGGAAAACTACAATAATCAGTTTCGCCACATGTGACCCTTCCCCGAAACACTTTCTGGGGCCGCCGGATAGCCGGTTGGATATACCGGCTACCGCGTCCTTTCCCCTTACTAGAGATGAGAACTTGCATTGTTACTTGGCCGGGGCCGGCAAGGATGCATGCCGGAGACGACATCCCGAAAATCTTTTCGGGGCATGGGGAATGTAGAATCACATTTCCTAGAGATCAAGGACCGGCTACCAGTTTTTATACCGGTTTGCCAAAGGTAGGCTGACCGATTCCCCGCACCATCTGCGCAAAGATGGGTTTTCGAGGAACCGGTGGTCGGTTATTTGTATCGGCTTGCCGCCGGCAAGCCGGTTGGTTCCCCAAACTGTATGTGTAAAGATGGGTTTTCGGGGAAGGGTCACATGTGGGTTTTTGGGGTCCGAGTGCCGCTTCCTTGAAGCGGCAAGTCGGCTCCATCCCCCCAACTTTTCACCAAATGTGGGTTTTTGGGGATCCGGGTGCTGCTTCCTTTAAGCGGCTTGCCGGCGGCAAGCTGGCTCCATCCCCCCAACTTTTCACCAAATGTGGGTTTTTGGGGATCCGGGTGCCGCTTCCTTGAAGTGGCTTGTCGCCGGTAAGCCGACTCCATCCCCTTAACTTTTCACCAAATGTGGGTTTTTGGGGGATCCGGGTGCCGCTTCCTTGAAGCGGCTTGCCGATGGCTAGCCGTTTAATTCCTCCTTTAAGCATGTGGTCAACATTTGGGAAGAACAACTGAAAACTGTGGAGGAAGATATAACTGAATGTCTTAGACAAAGTAAGGAAGCTTTAATTAATATTCCAATCTTTCTTAAGGAGAAGATAGCTTCTTATATTGAAAAAGAGTCCTGTCATGAGAGGCTAGTTCATCCTAGAAATCACTTAGTACAAGAACTGTTCAATAAGCGGTGCATATTTTGGTTTCATAGAGAAGTGTATTGCTTGGCCATGGGTGGTTCCATTACTCTTAGAGGAAAGACTTATTTCTCTAGCCTGTGGCAAACAATAAGTCGAAGGTCTGTGTCCACGAAGGAGTGGATGAAATTGATGAAGTTTGATGCTTTCAAACTGACAACAGTGGACTAGCACTCGAGCAGCTGCATTCATAACAAAACTAGGGAGAAGATTCTAAAAGATTTGAAATATCAACTTGACCTCTTCCAAAATAAAGTACAGAGAGAATTTACTTGTCTTCCCCATGAAGTAGTTCAAGCAATTGATGATTATACATGCCAAGTGTGGCAAGATGAATACGCGATTAGGCCCAAAAATATTTTAGCACAAGAAATAGTTCACACTCAAGCTGAATTGTGGTTTATGAAAACTCAATATTTTCCCATCACCCATAAGTTGAATACATATAATGTCACTAAATATGTAAATTTTTCTTACCTCCCCAAAGATAAAGATGAAAGGGAGCAATATGAATTTTTCATCTTTCCCTAGGGGAGAGCTTTGAGGTGGCTAAGATTGCTGCCCAATGTGATTTATATGACTAGAGGAAATGCATGGCCGAAAAGGCCTCCTTGGTAGTAGAGATGGCAGAGGTTGAGACCCTTCAAAAGGTGGTAGAGGAAGTGGCAGTTAAGATTGAGCCACAAGATTTTAATTTTGCTTATGTTAGTGAGGATATTGCTTATGTTAGTGAGGATATTGCTGGCCCTTCAGCACTACAAGAGTGAGAAAGAAATAATGATGTATAGCAACAACAACATTAGGAAGAAGAAGAAGAGGAACAACAACAACAACAACAACAACAACAACAACAAGAACAAGTGGAGGGAGAAAGTTAGGAGAAAGATATCGCAATAACATGGTAGAAGGAAGAAGAAACAGAAGAAAGTGAAGAGGATATCACCCTTGGGGCATATCTTCAACAATTTAAAAAGCCAATTTCTTCTGCCTCAGATGTATCAACCCCTAAAGAGATCCATGCTGTTGTGGAGGCTGAAAATCAAATGGATTTTAAGGTAAAAATTACATTTTCAATTTAACCTCTAATCTCAATTTTAAATTAACTTGAATGTCCATGTTTCATTTATCCTTAAATTTAATTTTCTAGAACAAGGACCTATGGTAGGAGCAATTGTTCCCATAGTAGACTTCTGAGATTTTCAGGAAGTAGATAGGACCATTCGTGAAGCAATTAGTTTTGCTTCCAAAGGGGCTCAAGTAAACATTTTTAAATTAATATTCCTCTTTCAACTTAGTTCAGTTTTTTTTAAGATATGTAAAATTTCATGTCTTAGACTTAACTTTATTATGTTCATATGCAGATTGCCCAAACATAAGAGATGTTCTCTCCTAAAAGAGAAGAGAGGGAAGGAGGGATTACTAACAATCCTCCTATTCCCAGCCAATATGAGGAGAACTTAGGGCAACCAGAGGCTGCAGCTGAGCAAAGAGATGAACCTAGTGGAGTGGAGAACATTTTTGACACAGAAGACACTCCACAGATTCTGAATAGAGAGATAGTAGTTTATTCCCCAACCACAAAGCAAGATGTAAGAGCTTCAGCACCAATAGCACCATCCTCCTCACAGTTCACAGATCCAGCCCAATCGAAAGAGACTAATTTGATGTTTTTTAGGAGTTAAGAGGCTTATGATCTCTTCCAGCAAATCAAGGGCTACGATGCTTTGTTCAGCAAGTGTCTACTCCACCATTGACAACACTTGTAATTCTTTTCTTACATAAATTGTGTGTACAAAATAATTTTAATTCACCGCAAGTACACGGGTTCAGATGTAATTAGTGTGAAAGTACGGGTTTGTCCACAGGGATTAGTTTTTGCTTGGTGTTTAGCTGAATTGGGGACTTCAATTAAGTGAAACAAATATCTTATAAGCAATGTCACGGTTGCCTTGTTCCAATTAACCGCTAGGATGGTCTTTAAATATCGATTGTGTTACACTTTCTAGAGGATTGTACTTCCAACTATTTAATTCTTCTTAAGCTTTAACATTATACCCTTCAATTTGCATAAAATTTTAACGTTCGGCACTAAAGAAGCACTTAACCCTTGAGGTAGCTCGTGGGTAAATGTCTCTACCCTCGAACTTACACGTGGGTAGTGCGATAATTGTGAGTTTCAGATGTAAAAATAGCACAATTCAAATTGGCTGAAACTTCTAAGAGTTGAATGATTATATTTTTGGTCTTCTTATATATTTCAAAACACAACACACTATACAATGCAAGAAACATAGTACAATACAAACAACTTGTAAAAGTAAGAATGCAACATTCAACATTGTAGCAAATATAAAAACATATTCTAATTACCGTAACTAACTTGATAAAGTGTGTGATTGTAGATTTTAGTATAGTTGTAAAAATGTAAAGTAAAATAAAGAAAATAAAAATGGAAAGAACACCTAATGCTTCACTATAATTCCTCCTTTCGGAACTTGCTTAGGTTGGGAACTTCTCTTTGTCTTTACTTCTGGTCCACCTGGTCGTCAATCTGGTAGGCCTTCCTTTCAACCTTGCAGTGAGATTTTGGGGCGTCAATCTACAATTACACTAAGGAACAGAGGAGGAAGCAGCCAGTGCCGAGAGTCTCTCCTTCAAGGATATGCTCAAGTTGAGAAAAGAATAGCAAATACACTACACGAATGGTTGGAGGAGGAGGTCATCAATCTCCTCTCGGAAGAGATGAGTGGGTGGAGGTTGGAAGTTGGAGAAGATGGAAAATGCTCTGTAAATGGTGAATGAAGGAAGAAGAGAGCTGGGGACTTTAGTTTCAAGGCTACGAGATTATTTTATAGATGGGAGGATTGGTAATTCACGAGCTAGCAATTTACAAGGGCATGGCGCACATCCAGACATGTTAGATCATCCCATGCAATCCACTACTTTAGCTTGTCCGTCCATGTTCTTCATGGTGGAGCTGTAGCTGAATTAATATTTAATTCTGCTCTATTATGCAATTCCTACAGTTACTTATCGAATTTCCCTACAAATACTTAAGAAATACTTTTCGTGAAATGCATCATATTACAAGAGAAATAATTCTTAACATTTAGATCTTAACTGTAATTGCAATTGCTTTAATATCAATGAAATTCATTGCACAGAACAAACAGGGTACAGGTTCGGGGGTAAAGTAGTTTACCCCCACGTAAGTTCGTGGGTAAACCCTTAACCCTTGTAGAATGGTCCGAGGGAAAATAGGATAACCCATGAATAAGTCTGTGGGTAAACAACTTAACCCTCAGACTTGCATTTAAGCATAAATCATGAGTTTTTCTCTGAATATTAATCATTCTATTAGCAACCTAAAGAGTCAAATGTCAATCATTCATTTCTTTGGTTACTTTGGTTTTTCTTTTTTTCTTTTTTTTTTTTCTCGGTTCGGTTCGAGGGTAAATAGTATAACCCTCAAACTTACTCCATGGGTAAACTAGATAACCCATAAAGTAGCTACTGTTATAATATTTTAACATTACGACCTAGTCTAAGGGTAAACAAGATAACCCTCGAACTTACTCCGTGGGTAAACTAGATAACCCACGAAGCAACTCAAAGTAAAATGCAATAACAGTTTGAATTAAACTCTTTTTACAAACATTATATTCTTATAATTATATTCTTTTCTTTTGATTTTTTATATTTTTATATATATTTTTTTATTTTTTTTATTTTTTTTATTATATATATTATATTAATTCACTCTCCATCTAACACTATGAACTCTACCTCTCTCCTCTTTGAAAATTTTAGAAAATGTATTAATCTTTGACCATTAACTTTAAAAATTTCATGACTTTGCATATTTTCCAAATCAACTACTTCATAAGGGTAAACATATTTAACAACAAATGGACCAGTCCATCTGGATTTCAATTTTCCTGGAAAAAAGTGTAGTCATGAATTATATAATAAAACTTCTTGCCCTTTTTCAAATATTCTGTGTAGAATTCTTTTATCATGCCATGTTTTCATCCTTTCTTTAGCTATTTTTGAACTTTCATAGGCCACATTTCGTAATTCCTCTAATTCTACTAATTGCACTTGTCTATTACTACCTGCTATTTTTATACTTAAGTTTAGTTGCTTGAGTGCCCATAATGCTTTATGTTCTAATTCCACAGGTAAATGACAAGCCTTGCCATATACTCATTTATATGAAGTTGTCCCTAATGTTGTTTCATAAGCTGTTCTATATGCCCAAAGAGAATCATTTAGCTTATCAGACCAGTCTCTCTTAGTGGTGTTTACTACTTTTTCTAAGATTCCTTTAATTTGCTTGTTGGCACTTTTAACTTTTCCACTAGTTTGAGGATGGTAAGGGGTAGCTAACCTATGCAACACTCCATATCTTTTTAGTTTTTGTTACAAAAATGAGTTCTCTTATCATTGATAATTGCTCTTGGAATACCAAATCGAGACATTATGTTGGATTTTAAAAATCTCATCACTATTATAGAGTCATTAGTTTTAGTAGGAATTGACTCTATCCACTTTGTTACATATTCTACTGCCAAGAGGATATAAACAAAACCATTTGAATTTGGAAAAGGTCCTATGAAATCTATACCCTAGACATAAAAAATCTCTACTTCTTGGATAGGATTTAATGGCATCATATTTCGTTTTGTAAGTCTTCCTACTTTTTGGCATTGAGCACAATTTTTACAACATTCATATGCATTTTTAAATAATGTTGGCCAATATAGGCCATTGTGAAGCACTTTTAAAGTAGTCTTTTTAGCTCCAAAATGTCCTCCAATAGGTTGATCATGACAAAATGACAATACTGATTGAGTTTCAGCTTCTAGCATACATCTCCTTACAATCTGGTCAAGGAATTGCTTAAACAAGTAAGGATCATCCCAAAAGAAATATTTAACCCTCGAAAAGAACATTTTCTTATCTAAATTGGATCAATCATAAGGTACAAAACTCGTAGACAAATAATTAACTATATCAGCATACCATGGGTAGGGGTTTAGCATAAACAATTTCTCATTTGGAAATGTATCATCTATTGGTGGATCAGGTAGGAATGAAGCATCTAATCTTGACATGTGATCTACCACAGTGTTTTCACAACCTTTCTTGTCCTTAATTTCTAAGTCAAACTCTTGCAATAGCAAAATCCATCTTATAAGCCTTGGTTTAGCATCCTTTTTAACTAACAAATACTTAAGTGCTGAGTGATCAGTGTAAATGATAGTGTGACTACCTATTAGATAAAACCTAAACTTTTTTAAGGCAAAAACCACTATTAGAAATTCTTTTTTAGTTACACTATAATTGATTTGTGTTTCGTTCAATGTCTTACTAGCATAATATATTACTCTTGGTAATTTATCTAATTTTTGACCCAAAACTGCACCTAATGCATAGTTTGATGCATCACACATTAATTCAAAAGTTTGAGACCAATCCGGTGCATAGACTATAGGTGAAGTGGACAAGGCTTCCTTAAGAAAATTAAATGCTTTCGTGCATTCCTCATTGAATTCAAATTGTGCATCCTTAATTAATAATTGAGTTAAAGGTTAAGCAATTTTACTAAAGTTTTTAATAAATCTTCTATAAAAACTAGCATGTCCTAAAAATGCTCTTATATCTTTAACTGTTCTAGGAATAGGTAAATAAGATATTAATTCCACTTTTTCTTTGTCAACATTTATACCTCCAGCAGAAATAACATGTCCTAAAACTATTCCTTGTTTAACCATAAAATGGCATTTTTCCAAGTTTAACACTAACTTTTTCTGCTCACATCTCTCTAGTACTTTCTGTAAATTAATTAAACATTTTTCAAATGAGTCCCAATTGTTGACCCCCATGCTTGAACAAAAGGGACGGGGGACCAGCCGGCCTGTCGCCGGCAAATCGGTAGAAAAACCCGACAGCCGGCTCCCCAAAACCCACACTTGAATCGAAGGGTCGGGGGACCAGCCGGCCTACCGCTGGCAAATCGGTAGAAAAACCCGGCAACCGGCTCCCCAAAAACCAACACTTGAACCGAAGAGTCGGGGGACCAGCCGGCCAGTGCGAGCTAACCGGTAGAAAAAATGGCAGTCAACTCCCCCAAAACCCATGCTTTAACAAAGGAGCAGGGAAGCAGTCAGCTCCCATAAAACCCCTATTTGAACCAAAGGGACGAGGGACCATCCAGCCTGCCGCCGGCAAGCTAGTAGAAAAACCCAGCAGCCGGCTCCCCTAAAACCCATATTTGAACCAAAGGAACAGGGGACTAGCCGGCCAGTCGCCGGCAAACCGATAGAAAAATCCGACAACTGGCTCCCAAAATACCCAACTAAGCCCACATGCTCGCCTTTGCGGGCTGGTCTGGTAGAACCAGCTGGTATCTACCTGCCATGTAGCGGCTGCCGGTTAGCTACCTAGAAAGGCAAGCCAAATCAATTAGAAAGATACGATGGGATTTAACCACTTAAATCTCGCAATCAATCAATCACGTGGACCGCGTAATTAAACTGGGATACCCAGCTTCCATCTTTGAGTCCCCCAAAATAAGGAAGGCAACCCCTTATAAAAGGAGCAGCCCTCCACCCTATTTAGTATGCTTCCCCTCTCGGAGAAACACTCGTTCGGACGCGGGAGGCGCTTGGCATGCTTTCACCCCTTGGAGAAGACGCCAGCTGGAGGTTTTGAAGGAGGAGAGACGCTCGGCACCCCAATGCCTTCTCGCCGCACCAGAGCGAGGACTTTCGATCACCGCCAACAACTCCCTACAGGAAAGCCCATCCTTCCTCGCTTTTTTACGAGTGATTTAATAACATTTTTCTCGAGCCCCGACCATACGAGGCTTTTCCCACGCAAGGGAAAGGTTGGAGGACGTGCCGAGGTATCATTCCTATGGAGACACATCCGAAGGTACCGGCAACCTCCCTCCTGGCCGAGTGAATCCACCCGACACGGTCAAGTCCGTTCGGTCGCGACCCTTCTTTCAGGTCCTTTTACATAGAAACTCGTAGTTTCCCAACGGATTTTACACATCTTATCCGATTTCCGCCCATTTTTCTGAGAGGTGTAAGTCTACCCTCTCGATGCCCCGGAAAGATTTCCGGGATGACGCCACATGCATGCATCCTTGCCAGCGACGGCCGTTCAGGTGTACGAACATTTACAACTCGGTGGTTCCCATTTTTCCGGGAGGTGTAAGTCTACCCTCTCGATGCCCTAGAAAGATTTCCGGAATGATGCCACTGGCATGCATCCTTGCTAGCAGTGGCCGTTCGGGTGTACGAACATGTACAACTTGGCGGTTCCCATTTTTCCGACAGGTGTAAGTCTACCCTCCCGATGCCTCGAAAAGATTTCCGGGATGACACCACCGGCATGCATCCTTGCCGCCGGCGGCCGCTCGGGTGTACAAACGTATGCCCCGACGGTTCCCGATTTCTGGGAGGAGCAAAGATGACCTCCCAATGCCACGAAGAGGCTTTCGAGATGAGGCCGCTGGCATGCATCTGTGCCGACCTTGGCCAAGCAGGAACGTGAATTCTTGTCTCTAGTCAGGGAGGGGGCATGTGACACGGTAGCCGATACCTTTAGCCAGCTATCTGGCGGCCGAGCCAGCTGCCTCACCCAACCATTAGCTCTTCACCTGAGAGGTTTGTAGTGGTGACTGTTGTGTCTTTCTCTCTCCCATTTACCATCGGACCCCATGCGGAGAATTACTACCACCTAGGACAATCCGTGGTTGCCGTGGTGCCTTCCGGGTTGCAAAACCCGACGTCGAAACCGGCTGCCGCCTCACCACCGGGTCTCCAAAACCTAAATGCCTACGACTAACTGTCCAGGCGCATGGAGCCCTTGGACGACGACCCGCAGCCAGAGTAGGAGCCAGAGGATGGTCTGCTGCAATTGTTTGGAGAATCCCCGGTATGCACTAGGGATCCAACCCTTCACCAACCTCCCTCACCATCGCCAATTCTACTGGGAGGAACTTTGGAAACGAACGTTGCGTCTGACTGGTTTGTACAGGGAAAGGAGACGACAAGGTGCGCTCCTTCCCCCTCTCCTTCAACCTAGCACCGCAACACCAACCTAATGACCTAGGTGGGGGCACTCCAGGCTTGTAGGTCATCAACATCAAGAGGCAAGCCTGATGGCTTCCGGGTGACTCACGCCGGAACCCGTTCCTTCAACCACAGGGCTTGGCAACCCACGCACAAGTGCACCGACAACTGCATCCTCAGCAGCCACTGACTTGGCAACTCGGCCAAGTCAACCGGGACTTGGCAATCACACCAAGTCTCTCGCTCAACATAGTGGACAACCGATCCTTCGGGCACCGACCAGATCTGCTAGAAATCGTCAACCCTTAACAGGGGCGTTCCATCATGGAGTTAGAACAGCCAGCCTACTCAGTTCGGGTGACATTTTCCACAAACAGAATACTGGCCAACATCACGGGGTAGAATTAGGGGCATTCTACCCCTCCTATGCCCTAGTCACACAAACAGGTGAATGTGACCAGTTTGCTGCATTTTCGTCTGAGACTCCATTCGGTTTCCGCTTCCTATCCACCAGGTAGCCAATTCCTCCCTCTAGGATAGAACTATGGGCATTCTGCCCCTCATCCTCCATGAATGCTCAGCGGCAAGAACAACAAATGGAGCTCGGCAGCATGACACCTCAAGTAGACGGGTATTGCGAGTCCACCGCTGTCTCCTCTGAAGAACTCCCATGGTTCACTGCTACCTTGAACCTGCAGCCGGTCCACTTACCCGGCACTGAGCCGGGAGACCACGGGCACCACTCCCGCCAGATCCATCATCCAACGCCCTTTCAGCTCAAGGGTCAACAAGCTGTGGAAGACGTTGACGATCCTTATTAAGAATCGAAAGAAGAGGGCCCGTGGGTCCAACCACCTGAATCTACCAACATAACGTCTACTGACGAAATTGAACATATAAACCTTGGGAATGAATGGCATCGAAAAGAAACAAAAATTAGCAAAGAGGTGCCCGAGCCCTACCATCAACAACTCCTCACGCTCCTACGAGAATTCGTGGAAGTGTTTGCATGGGATTATGAAGACATGCCCGATTTGGATGAACGGGTAGCAGTCCACCGACTACCCCTCAAACTAGGAGCCCGACCTATGAAGCAAAAAGCTCGGTGAATGAGATAGGAATGGGCCCAGAAGCTGATGGAAGAAGTCCACAAACAGTTGAATGTTCAATTCCTCCAGCCTGTCTTCTACCTAGAATGGGTGGCAAACATGGTACCCGTCCCAAAGAAAGACGGGCGAGTACGCATGTGTGTCGACTATCGAGACCTCAACAAAGCTAGCCCCAAGGACGACTTCCCACTACCACACATAAATGTCTTAGTAGACGATGCCGCCAAGTACGAGGTGTATTCCTTCATGGACGGATTCTCTAGATACAACCAAATCCTCATGGCAGAAGAAGACAAGGAGAAGACCGTGTTCACAACCCCTTGGGGCGTCTTCTGTTACAGGGTGATGCCATCCGGGCTCAAAAATGCTGGTGCTACTTACCAAAGAGCCATGACCACCCTCTTCCACGACATGATGCACAAAGAAATCGAAGTCTACGTCGACAATATGGTAGTGAAGGCACGCACTCATCAGCAGCATCTCGAGCACTTAAGAAGATTGTTCGAGCGCCTAAGTACAAGCTTAGGTTAAACCCGTGAAAATCAACATTCAGGGCCACCACCGGAAAACTCCTTGGCTTCATCATTAGCAAATAGGGAATTGAGGTAGATCCCGACAAGGCGAAAGCAATCTTAGATATGCCTCCCCCACAAACGGAATAGCAGATTTAGAGCTTGTTGGAAAGGCTACAGTACATCGGGCATTTCATCTCACACCTCACACCAATTTTCGAACCCTTCTTCAGGCTATTGAAGAAAAATGCCAACTTCACGTGCACAACAGAATGCCAAGTCGCCTTCGACCACATCAAGCAGCAGCTATCCTGGCCGTTGGTTCTCATACCGCCTCACCCCGGACAGCTGCTCTTCCTGTACATGTCGATCACAACTTCCTCCATGGGCACTGCACTAGGCCAGCATGATACCACCGGCAGAATCGAGCAGGCCATATACTACCTCAGTAAAAAGTTTACTGAGGTAGAGGAACGGTACAAGCTGATTGAAAAATACTCTCTCGTTGGTTTGGATGGTGAAGAAGCTGCGACACTACCTAGTGGTCTACCCAGTTTTGTTACTTAGCCACCTAGATCCCCTGCGCTACCTCTTCGACCAGCCGGCCTTGGTAGGCGGGTGCATGAAATGGCAAATGTTCCTCGCAGAGTTCGACATCCGGTATGTATCCCAGAAATCCATGAAGGCCCAAGCCATAGCCGACCAACTGGCACACCAGCCCTTGCCAGATTACCAACCATTGGAGGATTCAACGAGCCGGATCCAGACCAACCGGATCTGGACCAGCTGGGTCCTAACCAGCCAGAACCCCATACCTTGTACTTTGACAAAGCGGTCAACACTAAAGGCCACAGGGTAGGGGTCATCCTAGTGGATCCCCAAGGATGGATGCTGCCCGTAGCCAAGCGGCTTCTGTTGACATGCTCGCACAATGAAGCAGAATACGAGGCTTGCATCATGGGGCTACGACTCACGCTAGAACTCTGGGTCAACCACCTGTGCATATTTGGCGATGCCATGTTGGTAATCTCTCAAACCCTCAACAAGTGGAAGACCCGAGACCCCAAGCTCCAGCCATACCAGGAATTCGTGTTGCAATTAGCAAGCAACTTCCGATTCATCCACTTCCAGCACGTCGACCGTAAGCATAACCTGTACGCGGACGCTCTGGCCATCCTAGCGTCATGGGTAATAGTCATGGAAGATCGGCGCATAGCCATAGAAGTCACAACGCTTCACCAGCTGGCCTACAGTGAGGACATCTGCCACCTTACAGAAGCCCCCAGGCAGGCAGACGCCAGACCCGTAGCTTTGCATCTGGCTAGCCGCCCCAGCAACCGATAGACTCCTGACCAAACAAAGAACCGGCCTGAGTCGACAAACCCAACAATGCAGATCCCAGGTCCCCAGACAGCGATCTGGAGAACTCACAGCAAGAAGACCGCCCCTTGTATTCAGACATACGAAACTTCTTAGAGACCAGAGAGTTTCCATCAGAGACTACCACCCACGACAGACGTACGTTGTCAAGACTGGTAGTCGGCTACCTCTTCAGCGGGGGACAACTCTACAAAAGATCTCACAACCAGACTCTTCTTCGTTGTGTAACCTCGCCCAAGGCACGTACGGTTATGCAAGAAATCCGTGAAGGTGTCTGTGGATCCCACATGAACGGGATCCTCCTGGTGAAAAAGATCTCCAAGGCTACTACTGGAGCACAACGGAGGCAAACTCCACCACGTACATCCGTCGCTATCACTAGTGCCAGGTACATGGGAACCTCATCCATGCGCCCCCCAAGGAATTATACAACATGGCCTCCCCTTGGCCATTCTCCATGTGGGCCTTAGATGTGGTAGGTGAGGTCAAGTCGATAGCCACCAATGGACACCGATATATACTGGTGGCCATCGATTACTTCACCAGGTGGGTGGAAGCAGCTTCCTACAAGACAGTCACGGCAGCCGCCACCCAAAGGTTCTTACGCAAAAACATCATCACTCGGTATGGCATACCCTTCAAGGTAGTGATCGACAACGACACCAACTTCACAGCCAAGCAGGTCATGAACTATCTCGAGTAGTGCCACATCCGTCACCTAAGGGCGTCCCCCTATAGGCCACAGATGAATGGAGTGGTCGAAGCAGCTAACAAGACGCTGGTCTGGATTCTCAAGAAGATGGTCCGAACACACAAAGATTGGCATGACCACCTCCCGTACGCGCTCTGGGCTTATCGAACATCCTTGCGGACCGCCACTAGAGCAACACCATATTCACTGGTATACGAGTCTGAAGCAGTGTTGCCGGTGGAGGTGGAACTTCCATCCCTACACATCCTCAAGGAAGCAGCAAACTCCGATGACCAGTGGTCAGAATTGCACCTGCTGCGGCTCAACCTCCTAGAGGAGAGAAGGTTGAGGGCATTGGACGACGCCCAAACTTATCTGCGAAAGATGGCAAGGGCTTACAACAAGAAAGTTCGTCCCCAGCTTCTCACGCCAGGTGATTTAGTCCTTCACGCCATCTTCCCAATAGGTTCCATAGGAAAATTCTCCCCGAATTGGTGTGGCCCATACGTCATCACCAAGACCCTTAGCGGGGGGGGGGGGGCGCGTACCTTTTTTTTTAGCTACCCAACAAGAGTTCGGCCT
>JAMKPZ010000531.1:0-77240 GCA_024699675.1 Amphibolis antarctica | reverse complement strand
GAAGGAATGATACTCGGGTCCGTCCTCTGACCTTTCCCTTGCATGGGAAAGGTCTAACATGGTCGGGGCTCGAGAAAAATGTCATTAAATTGTACGTAAATGACGAGGTCGGAAGGGCTTACCTGTAGGGAATCATCGGCGAGGATCGGAAGTCCTCGCTCTGGTGCCGTGAGAGGGCGTCGAGGCTCCGAGCGGCTCTCCTCCTTTAGAACTTCCGGTCGGCGTCTTCTCCAAGGAGTAAAAAGCGTGCCGTTATGGGAGGGGGGAGCCCTCTTTTTATAAGGGGTTACCTTCCTTCTTTGGGGGGACTCAAAGATGGAAGGCCCCAAAGAAGGAAGGTGGCACATGTCTTGGTTCAATCATGTGGTCCGCGTGATTGATTGATTGTGAAATTTAAGTGATTAAATCTCATCGTATCTCTCTAATTGATTCGCCTTACCTTTTTGGGTAGTTAACCGGCAGCCACTATGTGGCAGGCAGATGCCGGTTAGTTCTACCCGGCTAGCTCACGAAAGGGGAGTATGTTGGCTTAGTTGGGGGTTTTGGGGAGCCAGCTTCCGGATTCTTTTACTGGTTTGCCGACGGTGGGCCGGCTGGTCCCCCAATCCTTCTAACTAAGTAGGGGTTTTTGGGGAGCCGGCTGCTAGGTCTTTGTATCGGTTCGCCAGCGGTAGGCCGACTGGTTCCCCGAACCATCTGCACAGATGTGGGTTTTTGGGGAGCTGGCTGCGGGGTCTTTGTACCGATTTGCCGGCAGTAGGCCGGTTGATTCCCCAAACCATCTGCGCAAATGTGGATTTTTGGGGAGCCGGCTGTCGGGTCTTTGTACCGGTTTGCCTGCGGCAGGCTAGCTTGTTCCCCGAACCATTTACGCAAATGTGGGTTTTTGGGGAGCCGGTTGTCGGGTCTTTGTACCGGTTTGCTGGCAGCAGGCTGACTGGTTCCTCGAACCATCTACGCAAATGTGGGTTTTTGGGGAGCCAGCTGCCGGGTCTTTGTACCGGTTTGCTAGTGGCAGGCCGACTAGTTCCATGAACCATCTGTGCAAATGTGGGTTTTTAGGGGAGACGGCTGTCGAGTCTTTGTACCGATTTGCCAGCGGCAGGCTAGCTGGTCCCCCGACCCTTTTGTTCAAGCATGTGGGTCAATAGAATGCCCCTCCCTAGGTGAGGTTGTATGACCTCGATGGAAGGAAACTGACGTTCTAGGGTTGAACGACCCCCCCATGCGTGAGTGATAAGCCACGCAAGATTTCACACTTTGTGAATCATCTGTCTCTGGTCATAAAATACAGTCGGGCTTACACTCTCGATCACCAAACCGAGAGAAGCCACTGGTGTTAGCTGGCTGGTTGTATGGCAGCCACCTTGTGGGTGCTGGCAACCGGGTGACGAGGTGGAAAGTGTTTGCGTGCTGTGTCCGAAAGCTGGTGTTGGCGTTGCATTGTACTTTCCTATGTTTCAGCTCTTAGCCAGCCGGTTACGCAGCAACCACCTTGTGGGAGACGGAAATCGGGATGTAACATGAAGGCTTCACGTGCTTGCTTTTTTGAAAGCTATCGATGCAGTGAATAGTCACGTTGTACTTTTGTGATTTTACCTTCTGGTCGGCTGGTTATGCGGCAGCTGGCAACTGGGAGGTGACGCGAAGGCTTCACATGCTTGCTTTTTAGAAAGCTGCTGTTGATGTAGTGAATAGTCACGTCGTACTTTTTGTGATTGTACCCTCTGGCCGGCTAGTTACGTGGCAGTTGCCTTACAAGAGCCGGCAACCGGGAGGTGACGTGAACGCTTCACGTGCTTGCTTTTTCAAAAGCCGCGGTTGATGCAGTGAATAGTCACATCACACTTTTGTCATTTTACCTTTTGGCCGGCTAGTTACGCGACACCCCCTTGCGAGAGCCGGCAACCGGGAGGTGACGTGAACGCTTCACGTGCTTGCTTTTTCAAAAGCTACAGTTGATGCAGTGAATAGTCATGTCATACCTTTTGTGATTTTACCATCTGGCCTGCTGGTTACGCAGCAGCTGCCTTACGGGTGCCGGCAACCGGGAGGTGGCGTGAACATTTCACATGCTTGCTACATCTTTTTCGATTTTTGTTCATTTTTTTCAGTTTCCGTGCAGCTTTCTCAATTCTCGTGCAATAATCGTACCATTTAAAGTTGTCAGGAATCATTTCAGCTTTCTCAATTTTTGTTCAACCAGTTTTTGAACTGGTTGCCGCCTTGGCTAGCCGGAATCTGGGTGACGATTTTCCTATAAATAGGAGGTGAAGTCATTCGAAATTTCTTCATCTCCTCCTCTCGTTTCCATTCTTCACTAAACCCATCTTCTTGTTTTTCCTTCACCCTTCATCTTTCTTTCATCACCATGATGCCTAGCATGAAAAACATTACAGGTCACGTCCGGCGGCCAGCTACTGGGGTTGTGCAACAATGGCTTGACATTTTACCATCGATGTTGAAGAATTTGTCGGTAGGGGAGCTTGTTTGTCCTAATTGGGCTGAGTCTTCCTGTCTAACCATCTTTTTCACGCTTACTGACCACGGCTGCGATGCATCTGCGGCCAATGCCATGTCTTGGTGGTGGCTGTCGGAACAGCGGTGAGACTCCGATGCCTCCAATTCTCGTCCGTCGGTGGGTGAGGTGGAAGGCGAGGCGTCGGCGGAGGTCCCTCCCCAGAGTTCATGACGTCAGATGCCCCATAAGATGACAGTGGACCGGCAACAGTGCCTCCTTGGAACTTCGTCGGTGCCATTGGAAGTCCCCGATGACGCGGAGTCAGACGCGGAATCGATTCGGCTGGCCCTCCTGTGGTACCATACCCCGACCGGCTCCGAGGAGGTGGCAGCCGATGGCGTTTCTCCCCCCGATACTAACCAAGAGTTGAGGCTCCCCATGGACGGTCGCCTGTCCGTAAAGAGTGTTCTATACGGCAGGCCAGCTAGCTTTGACCAGCTGCCGGAGGTGGAGTAGCTGTTTGCCACGCAGGGCCTGCTTCCCTTCGTCTGGGACTTCCACCAGGTGGAGATCATCCCCGATCTAGTGGCCGAAATGTACTCCAACCTATCGGAGGTGGAGTCGCAACTTGTCTTAGGCCTTCAGTCTGGGCCAGTGGAGTTCTCCGACGGGCTCCTATTTGAGGTGTTGGGCCTCCACTTCACCGGCCTAGACATCTTCTCCTCCCTACCGAGCCTCCCCTGGAGTATCGGTGACATCAACGTGACAGTTGCTACGGAAGCCGACTTCGACTAGCAGGTTATCAAGGCCCGGGACTAGCGGGTTATCAACTCTAGCAGGTTATCAAGCCGACTTCGACCTGCGGTTTGCCGACGGTGGGCCAGCTAGTCACCCGATCCATACGTTTAAGTATGGGTTTCCGGGAGCTGGCTGCGAGGTTTTCTTACCAGTTTGCCAGCGGTGGGCCGGCTAGTCACCCAATCCATACATCTAAGTGTCAATTTTGGGGAGTCGGCTGCCCGGTTTTCTTACCGATTTGTCAGCGACGGGCTGGCTACTCTCTCTCACCATTGCTCAATCTTACTTCTGCGTACCTTCATTTGGCAAGCAGTTGTCGGCTAGTTTATCCGACAGCCCTCCCTTCTCCCACGTAACGTTTCGTCTAGCGCTAATCCTTGTCGTGGTGTCCAGCTGTTCGAGTTTGGTGAGGCGCGGGGGTCTTGTTCGTTCTCAGTGGCCCCCTCTTTTTTCGTGTGACATCTCGTCTCGTGCGGGTTGTGGTCTGGGCGTTCAGTTGTCTGAGCTAGGCGACGCACGTGGGTGAGCTTTCCTCGTTCCTGCATGGAAAGTTCTGTGTTCTGGCTTGGGTTGCATTGAGGAGTTGACCATCCTTGGGTATTGGTGGCGGTGGCTGACTGATTTACCCAGTAGCCCCCGCTTTTTCCACGTGACATCTCGTCTCGTGTGGGTTTTAGTTCGAGTGGCCGTATCTCCAAAGCGGCAACCAGCTGAATTGTCTGACTGACTTGTTTACCTGCACACTCGTTTGTATATTTGTTTCCAAAGGTGAGGAGGGAGTGTTGTTCCCTCCTCTTATCCGTGAATATCTGTGGTGAGTTTGTGTGAAGAAGTTGAGACACTCTTCGGTGACCCTCTTTCTTGTGTTTCGTCTTGTTGATTCTGTAGAGGGGTTTTTAGGTGGTTGCCTGTGATGGAGTTTGTGCAAGGTAGCTGTTCCGACCCAATCGTGCTATCTGGACCTACAGGGGAATGAAAGGTGTCTCACCTCACATCAAAAGGAAATCATTGGACATTCACGCGGGTGTGCTTGGAAACGTGGTTCCCTTGTCCAGTAGAAGTGACCCTCAAGCGACAAAGGCAGGTCCAGAGGAGCGATCCGAGAGATGAGTTTCCGGTTGAATGTGCCAGTGGCCGATTGGATGGCGGCCGGGTAAAACCCCCAGAAGAAGTTGGTTGTTCTGTGTTGCGGGGAGCCGGTCTGGGAAGCCGACAGCCGGCCCTTCTTAAGGTGGTAGTTGTGACAATCCCCGGTCAAGCTCATCCTTCATGGCCTTGGGGAGCCGGTCCGAGAAGCCGGCGACCGGTTGGTTTGAAGGCAGCAGCCATGACAATCCCCGATCGAGCTGTCTATGGGTAGAACTTCTTCAGCTACGACAGATTGACCGGGCCGAACTCTTGTTGGGTGGCTTCATCGAAAAGGTAAACGGCCCCCTTACTGAGGGTCTTGGTGATGACGTATGGGGCGCGCCAGTTTGGGGAGAATTTTCCTGTGGAACCTGTTTGGAAGACGATGCGTAGGTCTAAATCACCAGGCGTGAGGAGCCAGGGACGGACTTTCTTGTTGTAAGCCCTTGCCATCTTCCGCTGATAAGTCTAGGCATGGTCCAATGCTCTCAACCTTCTCTTGTCTAGGAGGTTGAGTTGCAACAGGCGTGATTCCGACCACTGGTTATCGGAGTCTACTGCTTCTTTGAGGATGCGAAGGGACGAGAGTTCCACCTCTACCGGCAACACTGCTTCGGACCCGTATACTAGCGAATATGGTGTTGCTCCGGTGGCAACCCGCAGGGATGTTCGGTAGGCCCAGAGCACGTACGGGAGGTGGTCGTGCCAATCTTTGTGTGTTTGGACCATCTTCTTGAGAATTCAGACCAGTGTCTTGTTAGCCACTTCGACCGCTCCGTTCATCTATGGCCTGTAGGGGGACGCCCTTAGGTGACAAATATGGCATTGCTCGAGATAGCTCGTGACCTGCTTGGCTATAAAGTTGGTGCTATTGTCGGTCACCACCTCGAAGGGTACGCCATACCGGGTGACGATGTTGTTGCGCAAGAACCTCTAGGTGGCGGCTGCCGTGACTATTTTGTAGGATGCTGCCTCCACCCACCTGGTGAAGTAATCGATAGCCACCAGTATATATTAGTGTCCATTGGTGGCTGTCGACTTGACCTCGCCTACCACATCCAAGGCCCACATGGAAAATGGTCAAGGGGAAGCCATGTTGTATAATTCCGTGGGGGGTGCGTGGATGAGGTTCCCATGTACCTGGCACTGGTGACAGCGACGGACGTATGTGGTGCAGTCTGCCTCCATTGTGCTCCGGTAGTAGCCTTGGAGCATGATCTTTTTCGCTAGGAGGATCCCGTTCATGTGGGATCCACAGACACCTTCATGGATTTCCTGCATAACCATACGTGCCTCGGGCGAGGTTACACACCAGAGAAGAGTCTGGTTGTGAGATCTTTTGTAGAGCTATCCCTTGCTGAAGACGTAGCCGACTGCCAGTCTTGACAACATACGTCTGTCTTGGGTGGTAGCCTCTGATGGGAACTCTCTGGTCTCCAAGAAGTTTTGTATTTCTGAATACCAGGGGCAGTCTTCTTACTGTGAGTTCTCCAGATCACCGTTTGGGGACCTGGGATCTGCATTGTTGGGTTCGTCGACCGGGGCCGGTTCTTTGTATTGGTCGGCAGTTTGCCGGTTGCTGGGGTGGTTAGTTGGATGTAGAGCCGAGGGTCTAACGTCCGCTTGCTTAGGGACTTCTGTGAGGCGGTAGATGTTTTTGCTGTAGGCCGGTTGGTGAAGTGTTGTGACTATGCTCCGACCTTCCTTGACCGCTACCCATGATGCTAAGACGGCCAGAGCGTCCGTGTACGGGTTATGCTTGCGGCCGACATGTTGGAAGTGGACGAACCAGAAGTTGCTTGCTAATTGCAATACGAGTTCCTGGTACGGCTGGAGCTTGGGGTCTCGAGTCTTCCACCTGTTGAGGGTTTGAGAGATTACCAGCATGGTGTCGCCGAATATGCTTAGGTGGGTGACCTGAAGTTCTAGCGTGAGTCGTAGCCCCATGATGCAAGCCTCGTATTTTGCCTCGTTGTGCGAGCATGTGAATAGAAGTCGCTTGGCTACGGGCAGCATCCGTCCTTGGGGATCCACTACGATGACCCCTACCCCGCGGCCTTTAGTGTTGACCGCTCCGTCAAAGTACAAGGTATGGGGTTCTGGCTGGTCAGGACCTAGCTAGTATAGATCCGGTTGGTTTGGATCTGGCTTGTTGATGGCGAAGACGAGCTCATCTAGGAATGAATCCTCCAATGGTTGGTAATCTGGTAAGGGCTGGTGTGCCAGCTGGTCGTCCATGGCTTGGGCCTTCATGGATTTCTGGGATACATACCGGATGTCAAACTCTGTGAGGAGCATTTGCCATTTCACGCACCTGCCTACCAAGGCTGGCTGGTCGCAGGGGATCTAGGCGGCTAAGCAACAAAACTAGGTAGACCACCAGGTAGTGTCATAGCTTTTTCACTGTCCAGACTAACAAGAGACAGTACTTTTCAATCAGCTCATACCGTTCCTCTACCTCGGTAAACTTCTTACTGAGGTAGTATATGGCCTGCTTGATTCTGCTGGTGGTATCATGCTGGCCCAGCACTGCGCCCATGGAGGAAGTCGTGATCGACATGTATAGGAAGAGTGGTCGCCCAAGATGAGGTGGCATAAGAACCGATGGTCGGGACAGTTGCCGCTTGATGTGGTCGAAGGCGACTTGGCATTCTGTTGTCCATGTGAAACTGGCATTTTTCTTCAACAGCTTGAAGAAGGGCTCCCAAGTCGGCGTGAGGCGAGAGATGAAACACCCAATGTATTGTAGCCTTCCCAACAAGCTTCAGATCTGCTGTTCTGTCTGTGGGGGAGGCATATCTAAGATTGCTTTCGCCTTGTCGGGATCTACCTCAATTCCCTATTTGCTGATGATGAAGCTAAGGAGTTTTCCGGTGGTGGCCCCGAATGTTGATTTTGATGGGTTTAACCTGAGCTTGTAATTCTTTAGGCGCTCAAACAATCTTCTTAAGTGTTTGAGATGCTGCTGATGAGTGCGCACCTTCACTACCATATCGTCGACATAGACTTCAACTTCTTTGTGCATCATGTCATGGAAAGAGGGTGGTCATAGCTCTTTGGTAAGTAGCACCAGCATTCTTGAGCCCGAACGGCATCACCCTGTAATAGAAGACGCCCCAAGGGGTTGTGAATGCGGTCTTCTCCTTGTCTTCTTCTGCCATGAGGATTTGGTTGTAACTGGAGGAGCCGTCCATGAAGGAATACACCCCGTACTTAGCGGCGTCAACTACCAAGACATCTTTGTGTGGTAGTGGGAAGTCATCCTTGGGCTAGCTTTGTTGAGGTCCCAATAGTCGACGCACATGCATACCCGCCCGTCTTTCTTTGGGACGGGTACCATGTTTGCTACCCATTCCAGGTAGAAGACATGCTAGAGAAACCAGACATTCAACTGTTTGTGGACTTCTTCCTTCAGCTTCTGGGCCCATTCCTGTCTCATTCATCGAGCTTTTTGCTTCATAGGTCGGGATCTCGGTTTGAGGGGTAGTCAGTGGACCGCTACTCGTTCATCCAAACCGGGCATGTCTTCATAATCCCATGCAAACACTTCCAAAAATTCTCATAGGAGCGCAAGGAGTTGTTGATGGTAGGGCTCAAGCACCTCTTTGCTAATTTTTGTTTCTTTTCGATGCCATTCATTCCCAAGGTTTACAAGTTTGATTTCGTCTGTAGACGTTATGCCGGTAGATTCGGGTGGTTGGACCCATGGGCCTTCCTCTTCAGATTCTTGATTTTGCAGGTAGGGACCGTTAATGTCTCTCACAGCTTGCTGACCCTTGAGCTGAAAGGGCACCGGATGATGGATCTGGCGGGAGCGGTGCCCGTGGTTTTCCAGCTGGGTGCCGGGTAGGTGAACCGACTGCCGGTTCGAGGTAGTGGTGAACCTTAGAAGTGCTTCAGAGGAGACGACGGTGCACTTGCCGTACCAGTCTACTTGAGGAGTCGTGCCGTCGGGCTCCATCTGTTGTTCTGGTCGCCGAGCATTTAAGGAGGATGAGGGGCAGAATGCCCCTAGTTCTGTCTCGATGGGAGGAACTAGCTGCTTGGTGGATAGGAGGCGGAAACCGGATGGAGTCCCAGACGAAAATGCAGCAGACTGGTCACATTCGCCTGTTTGAGTGACTGTGCCGGAGGAGGGGCAGAATGCCCCTAGTTCTACCCCGTGATGTTGGCCAATATTCTGTTTATGGAAGATGTCGCCCAGACTAAGTAGGCTGGCTATCCTGACTCCATGATGCAGCGCCCTTGTTGAGAGTTGGCAGTTTCCGGCTGACCTGGCCAATGCCCAAAGGATCGGTTGTCCGTTGTGCCGAGCAAGAGACTTGGTAAGATTGCCAAGTCCCGGTTGACTTGGTTGGGTTGCCAAGTCAGTGGTTGCTGAGGACGCAGCTACCGGTGCACTTGTGCGTGGGATGCCAAGCCCTGTTGTTGAAAGAGCGGGTTCCGGCGTGAGTTGCCCAGAAGCCATCAAGCTTGCTTGTTGACGTTGATGACCTGCAAGCCTGGAGTGTCCCCACCTAGGTCATTAGGTGGGTGTTGCGATGCTAAGTTGAAGGAGAGGGGGAAGGAGCGCACCTTGTCGTCTCCTTTCCCTGTACAAACCAGTCGGACGCAACATCCATTTCCAAAGTTCCTCCCTATAGGATGGGCGATGGCGAGGGAGGTTGGTGAAGGGTTGGATCCCTAGTGCATAATGGAGATTCTCCAAATAGTCACAGCAGACCATCCTCTGGCTCCTGGTCTGGCTGCGGGTTGTCCTCCCAGGGGCTCCATGCGCTTGGACAGATAGTCGTAGGCATTTGGGTTCTAGAGACCTGGTGGTGAGGCGACAGCTAGTTCCGGCGTTGGGTGTTGCAACCCGGAAGGTGCCACGGCAGCCACGAATTGTCCGGGGTGGTCGTAATTCTCCGCTAATATGACGATGACCTCCCCCTTCCATAGGAACTTAAGCATCCTATGAAGAGTTGAAGGTACGATGGAGTTCTGGTGGAGAAATGGGGCCCAGGATGAGATTGTAGCTTGGTGGGATGTCCACCACATGCACGGGAACCTCGAAGGCTGCTGGTTTGATGACTAGGGGAAGCACAACCTCACCTTTGGCTTCATGAAGAGTGTCGTCGAATCCTCTCATCACCCGGTCGATGGGGATCAAGTCTTGTTCTTTAATCCCCAGCTTGTGTAGGACTTGTAGTGGGCATAGGTTTAGCCCAGATCTATCGTCGATCATGACCATGGGGATGCAGAGGTCCTTGTGTTGTACCCAGATGTACAAGGATAGGTTATGGTCGGTCCCGACCAGTGAGAGGTCTAAATCTGAGAAATAGACGAAGGAGGGGACTATTACTGTGCCCACCATTCCTTCTGTGGCCTCAGGAGTGAGACCTTGGTTCACCTTCACCACCTGCAGCACTTTGAGGAGTGTTTCCCGGTGCTCGATAGAGGATCAGAGTAGATCCCATAGTGAGATATCTGCTTGTATCCCATGTAGCTGGATTGACAGGTCTAGGGGTGGCCGTGACTGGGCGACCGGTGCTGATGAGGCGGTTGCCGGTACTGACGAGGTGGTAGTCGGTTGATGACTGCTAGTTGACGTCTGGCCTGGTACTCCTGGGATGGAGATCCCTCCAGGGCACAGCTTTGGTTGATATACCTGGCCAGACCTAGTTATTGCCATACATGTGGACGGCTGTTGTGAGACGACTGCCTCCTTGCCTTTGTGCTATTCGAAAGTGAGTGTAGCTGGAGGGGATGGCCCGGTCACAGGTGCAAAGGGAGGGATCTCTTTGTCCCTTGTCCGTGCCTGGTTGGACAAGTGGAGACCGGTTGCACATGCCGGAACCCTTCGAGTGGATGCCTCCTTTAGGCACCCAAGAAGATAGTGCTCACCTGGGAGTTTCCCGTATGATTTGGGAAGGTTTGCTGGCTCGGCTTGGGAGATATGGGAGGCTATTGAAGCTCGATGGTTCCTGAGTTGATAAGACGCTGGATAGCTTGTCTTAGCGTCCGGCAATGGTTTGTAGTGTGGCCAGCAGATTTGTGATATTTGCAGTACTGCTGCGAGTTGTACTAGGCGGGAAGAACAGCCAGGGGTGGCTTGATAGGAGGGAGCGTGAGCAGCGCCTAGGCCCTGCGGAATACCTGGCTCAGTGGTTCCGAGAGTGGCGTGTATTCCATTATGCGCGGCTGTTGTGGCTGAGGGGGTGGCTGGCGTGGTTCCCACTGTTGCTGCTGAATGGGGTGTTGTTGGTTAACGCCTATTGGACCACCATTTTGCCCCTGGTTCCTCTGCTGAGAGGATGTCGGGAGTGCTACCTGCCATTTCCGGCCAGCCAGCGGCTCGGGTGCGGCTGCCGAGTGTGGAGCCTTGGGCCTCTAGGGCTGTTGGTTTGGGGCTGCATGGCTGGTGTAGACCGGTTGCTGAACCGGGGTGATTGCTGGCAGATGATACTCCTGGGCTAGGGCGTACACCTACTGCGGCTGGTATGGTGGTGGTGCTGCTGCCACAACGATCATGGGAGATGACCGTACGTTGTCGTTCCTCTGGGGGCCGCAGTTGTTCCCCATGTTGTCGCCTATGGCCAGCAGCCGGGGATGTATGTTTCCCCTAGTGTTGGCTCCAAACAGAAGGGCTGAGAATCTCCCTGACTTCAGGAATCCCTCCAGGCGGCTGTCGGCTTTGATTAGATGGGAAAAGGTTGAGTATGACTGAATGCACAAGAGTGCTACTAGTGACGGCTGAGCACCCTATACAATCCTGTCTAGAGAGTCTTCCTTGGTGGGTTTGTCTCGGATTTGGGATGCCAGGGCCCACCACCTGCCGACGTAGCCACTGAATGGCTCATTTTCATGTTGGCAGAGGCAGCGGAGATCCTCCAACTTGGGTGCCAGGTCCAAGTTGTATGCGTACTATTCCTGGAATGTGTACACCAGCTGTTCCTAGGTGTAGATCTTTGTTAAATCCAAGGACATGTACCAAGAAAGTGCAGGTCCTTGGAGAGACTTCTGGAACAACCGGACGAGGAGCTTGTCCTTATGTTGTAGTGCCGCCATGTCTCTGCAGAAATCCCGGAGGTGTGCACGAGGGTCACCGTGCCCATTGTATTTAACAAGTTCAAGCATTTTGAAGTCAGGAGGAAGCATTGCCTCTAGATAGAAACAGAGGTTCTAGAAGGCACAGGAGGGTTCCGGTGGGCCGGACTTCATGTTTCGGAAAGATGCCTCCAGTTCGGCTATCCTCTGCAGTAGTTGCCCTTGCAGGTCTGGCACTGAGGCGGTAGTAGTGGCGGCTGGAAGAATGGGCCTGCAACAGGAGTGGTGACGACATCGTACTCTTTAGTGTGCGGCCTCTCCGGGACACAAATGGTTGGCCTAGGTGGGATTACTGAGCCAATCCCTTGCTGTTAGTAGCATGCTAATTGGTGAGCCAGGAGGGTCTGCTCGAAGTGTCCTGATCGTTGTGGCAGGAAGGCGTCGGCCCCTCCTATGCCCTCAATGTTTGAGGGTAGCTGGTAGGATGGGTTGGTGTTTCGTGTGCGAGCCGGCCTGTTACCTTCTGTTTCAGTGGCCGAGGGAGCGGGCGGTGCAGGATGCACCATGGCATTGTCGAAGGCCACGGCTGCAAACAAGTCTGGTGCCCATGGTTGGTCTGTGGCTCTAGCAGGCATGATGATAAGCTAGGTGAAGTTCATCCGGGTGACGATAGGCGATGGCAGGCCGAAGACCACAGACAGTGGCACAGAAGCTGCCGTAGTGTTGGAAGGGGATGATTCGGATGCCGCAGGGAACCGGTGGCCATAGCTCTTGCTTGCGAGCGAGTCTGGAACTTGCAAACAGCAGAGGTCTGCGAGGAAACTCTGCCCGAAGAATCTGCAAGGGTCTGCAAAGATCTGCAGGGATACTAAAGAAGGGTGATTTGGTTCAATGCATTTGAAAGCAGCTTCGCTTAGCAAATGCAACAAATATGTTAAAAATCCTAACGGAAAAATAAAAGACTGACTATAAAAGAGTCGTACGAGCGAGAGTTTGAGCCACATAATCAATAAAATGCAGTGAATCTCCCCAGCAGAGTCGCCAAAAATCTATACCTTCTCTATCATCCGGCTATCACCCGGAAGCCCATTGGTTTCCGCTGGCCCTATTGGCGGATGGACCAAGGTACAGAGAATTGAAAGGTGATTGTGTGAGCGCATCACCACGTGGGGTAGATGGCTTGTTGAACGGAGTCACCACCTTATTTTTGGGTAGAAAACAAGGAAAACTAGATGGGGAAGTGTCCTTCCACCATCGAAATAATAAAACCACAAGAATGACGTAAAATTATGTAATGATATATGAAACGTGAGGGAATTGGATATGGGGCTCAGGGTACTGTTGGGGAAGGTGTTAGGCACCTCCAGACAGCCCGGGCAACCCCAGCCTCTCTTCGGCCCTAAGAACGGAAAACCATGACAGTCAGTCCGGCCACACATGGCCTCATCTAGGAAAACTTTCCAGGGTATCGGGAGGAATAACCTTATCCCTTCTGGTGAAAACAAGTGGGAGTCGATTAATGCTAAGATTCGTGTGGGGTTTGATGATAAACAGGAGAGGGAAAGACACAACGGTCACCCCTACGGACCTCTCAGTCGAAGGGCTAAAATTCGGGTGAGGCAACCGGCTGGGTCGCCAGACAGTCAGCTGAAGGCACCAGCTACCGCGTCACATCCCTCTCCTGGACTGGGGATGAGAATCCACATTCCCCGCTTGGCTAGGGCCAGCATGGATGCACACCGGTGGCCTCATCCTGGAAGCCTCTTTGGGGTGTCGGGAGGGTAGCTTTGCTCCTCCTAGAAATCGAGAACCGTCAGGTCGTACATGCTTGTATGCCCAAACGACCGACGCCGGCAATGATGCATGCTGACGACGTCATCTCGGAAATCTTTCCGGAGCATCGGGAGGGTAGACTTACACCTCTCGGGAAAGCGGGAACCGCCGGGTTGTACATGTTCATACGCCCAAACAGTTGCCGCCGGTAAGGATGTATGCTGGTGTCACCATCTCGGAAATCTTTCTGGGGCATCAGGAGGGTAGACTTACACCTCCTGGGAAAATGGGAACCATTGGGTCGTACGTATTCGTACACCCGAACGGCCACCGCCGGTAAGGATGCATGTCGGTGGCAACCTTTTTGGGGCATCGAGAGGGTAGACTTATACCTCCCGGGAAAACGTGAACCGTCGGGTCGTACGTATTCATACACCTGAATAGCCACCGCCGGCAAGGATGCATGCCGGTGGCATCATCCCGGAAACCTTTCCGGGGCATCGAGAGGGTAGACTTACACCTCCTGGGAAAACGGGAACCATCGGGTCATACATGTTCGTACACCCGAACAGCCACCGCCGGCAAGGATGCATGCCGATGGCATCATCCCAGAAACCTTTCTGGGGCACCGGGAGGGTAGACTTATACCTCCCGGGAAAATGGGAACTGTCGGGTTGTACTCATTCATATAGCCGAACGGCTGCCGTCGGCAAGGACGCGTGCCGATGGTGTCATCCCAGAAATCTTTCCGGGGCATCGGGAGGGTAGACTTACACCTCCTAGGAAAAATAGGAACCGCCGGGTTGTACTTGTTCATACACCCGAATGGTCGCCGTCGGCAAGGACACATGCTGGTGGCATCATCCCGAAAATCTTTCCGGGGCATCGGGAGGGTAGACTTACACCTCCCGGGAAAAATAGGAACCGTCGATTTGTAATTGTTCATACACTCGAACGGCCGCCGTCGGCAAGGATGCATGCCGGTGGCGTCATCCCGGAAACCTTTCTGGGGCATCGGGAGGGTAGACTTACGCCTCCCAAGAAAATATGCGGAAATTGAATAAAACATGTAAAATCCATTGGGAAACTACGAGTTTCCACGTAAAAGGACTCGACAAAAGGGTCGCAATCAAACCGAACTCAACCGTGCCAGGTGGATTCACCTGACCGAGAGGGTGGCTGCTGGTACCTTCGGACGTGTCTCCGAAGGAATGATACCCGGGTCTGTCCTCTGACCTTTCCCTTGCATGGGAAAGGTCTAACATGGTCGAGGCTCGAGAAAAATGTCGTTAAATCATACATAAATGATGAGGTCAGAAGTGCTTACCTGCAGGGAATCGTCGGCGGGGATCGGAAGTCCTCGCTCCGGTGCGGCGAGAGGGTGTCAGGGCTCTGAGCGGCTCTCCTCCTTCAGAACTTCCAGCCGACGTCTTCTCTAAGGGGTAAAAAGCATGCCGTTATGGGAGGGGGGAGCCCTCTTTATATAAGGGGTTACCTTCCTTCTTTGGGGGGACTCGAAGATGGAAGGCGGCGCATGTCTTGGTTCAATCACGCGGTCCGCGTGATTGATTGATTGGGAAATTTAAGTGATTAAATCTCGTCGTATCTCTCTAATTGATTCACCTTACCTTTTTGGGTAGTTAACCGGCAGCTGCTATGTGGCAGGCGGATGCCGATTAGTTCTACCTGGCTAGCTCACGAAAGGGGAGTATGTTGGCTTAGTTGGGGGTTTTGGAGAGCCGGCTTCCAGATTCTTCTACCGGTTTGCCGGCGACGGGCCGGCTAGTCCCCCGATCCTTCTGACTAAGTAGGGGTTTTTGGGGAGCCGACTGCCAGGTCTTTGTACCAGTTCACCGGCGGCAAGCCGGTTGGTTCCCTGAACCATCTGCACAAATGTGGGTTTTTGGGGAGCCGGTTACCGGGTCTTTGTACCGATTTGCCAGTGGTAGGTCGGCTGGTTCCTCAAACCATCTGCGCAAATGTGGGTTTTTGGGGAGTCGGCTGTCGGGTCTTTGTACCAATTTGCCGACGGCAAGCCGGTTAGTTCCCTGAACCATCTGCGCAAATGTGGGTTTTTTAGGGAGTCGGCTGTCGGGTCTTTGTACCGGTTTGCCGGCAATAGGCCGGTTGGTCCCCCGACCCTTCTGTTCAAGCATGGGGGTCAACAGGCACCATCCAAGAACCTTGACCTCAAGTAGTGCCATGGTGCCATGGCAACACCTAGGTGGGTAACATAATAGTTGTTCATGGTCTTCAATATCATCATTGAAAACAAAAAATCAGGATTCAAACAATCCTTTTATATGTACACACCATTAGCTAGTTCATTTCATGTACATGATCATAACCATATATCGGTCCACAGCTTACCATAAATTTATACCTTTCAAGTGCATGCAAATTAAGCTGATCAATGTATTTCATCCACACCTACATTTTCCAGAGTATTCTAGGGATATCCAAAATTAAAGATAATTACAACCCTGCTACATGGATGCTAGAGGTCACATCAACATCCATGGAGGCACAACTTGGCTTGGATTTTGTAGATATTTACTGAGGGTCATCAATGTACAGGTTGTACTCAAACCCTTCTTTTTGTACTTGTCATAGGGACAAGTAGAAATTTAGGGAAAAAAAACAAAACCTTGTTTAAAAGTGGATAAGTTGTTCTGTTTGCAAGTCTAATCATATGAATAAATATGCCAAATGAATTTTAGTGAGCGATGGAGATGCCCATAGATGTCTTGCACGAGGTTTTAAGTCATTTGCTAGCAAGAGAGTTGTGCAAATTAAGTTGTGTGAGCAAGAGTGTTTGGACATTTATTTCAGAGCATTATTTTTGTTCACACCATGCATACAAGATGAGAAATACAATTAGTGGAGTGATTTGGTATGATGCACTTCCAGGAAAATATATGTATCATGGAATTGATTCTGAGGCAGGAATTCCACCTACATCACTAGAAGGAGTTCACAATTTTTTAGGATGTAATGGTGGATGAATTGTTTTCAAGCATTATGGAGAATACAATTCTAACAAATCTGATATTGGGATTAAGAATTCTGCTACAAATATAAAATTTGTACTCCCAAACCCTAACAGAGACAAGAATGCTTTCCTTGGTTTAGGTGTAGTTTTAACATTTAAGGGTACTGATAAAAGAGTTGTGCATAAATTATTTTATTGGGAAGAACTAAATATTTGGATTGATTGGTAGTATTTGTTGGTTTACTATTTAGACAAACATCAATGGCAACCCATTAGAGAAGTGTATTTTGGAGGAAGACCAACAAATAATAGGAATCATGCGATTATTGATGGAATCATTTACTTTATGACAAGTTGTATACCTCAACACATTAATGAACTTACAATTATTGCTATCAATGTTGAAGATGAATCAGTGAAGCTTCTACCTATCCCATACCCTATGGGAGCACTGGCAATTTCATTTTATGATTCAGTCGAATTGGCTATATTTGGGGGAACTAATGAAGAACCTGAATCTCTTAGTTTAATTCAATGGTGGGATGCTGATATGAAATTTGAAATTTGGAGGGTACAGGACATTGCAAAATGGGAATGGAATTAAGTCTACATTGAATTACAATTGGAGGATATAGTAGAACCTGACATGCCTTATGAAGGAAAAATCAAAGTTTTTTGTTTCATCAATGGAGACACTATCATTTATTGTGCATGGGATAGTCTTTATTATTACAAGATCTAACTAGTTGATGGAGGCTGCAATGCTAAACTTATTCATCAATTAGCCTTGCTTGCTTTTACAGTATGGTTATATGAATTAATTTCTTATGCAAATACTCTGTAACACTATGTGTAGTGCTTTTTGTCAAAATTTTAAAAATTTTCTTTTCCGATATTTGTAATTTTCTTTGATTTTTACATCTTTAATATATTTTATGTTTTTACTCAAGAACAAACCTTGAGGAATTTAAGTTTCAAGTGTTGCTATTAGAATTAATGGGAAGACCCTATTATATTGAGGGGAGAATTTCTAGAGCTAATTCCAAGTAACCTATTGCCCTTAGATGAGATGGATTTCAAATTAACTTGTGTAATGGGTTGAGTCTTCCTGTTTCATTTGAATTAATGCCTTGTTAACCTAGTTTTCTAAAGTGAATTATTTTCCTTTCTCATTACCCTATTTGAGTGAAGAGAAAGACCTATGCCGAGTGCCACCATAAAAATGATCGTGATATGAAAATTTGTTCAGTGAGCATTATCTTAAGGTATCTCCCAAACTTTTCTGAGTTAGAGGTTATGTGAAGGAAGGTAGCAAGGGTATGAGCTTTAATGCACCATGGAGTTCATTTGGGAATTAGGCTATGGAGATATAATGTGGTGAAATTAATCGATTGAGGGTTATTTATTAGTTCGAAGTGTGTAGTGCTAGTTATGTCATTTACTTTGTGTTGTTTTGAAAAAATGAAAAAAAAATGAAAAATGAAAGGAAAAGGAAGGACTGAAAAAAAAAAAAACAATAGAAAGAAAAAAAAAGAAAGAAAAAGAATAAGAAAATTTTAAGGGATCAATGTCAATATGGGTAGAAAAGGAAAATATTCGAAGTTATTTGGGATGTGAGAGGGAAGTAGAATGATACTATATTAACAAATTAACATTTTGAGTAATGGTGTATTATTGCCTTATCCCTTGTCTATCGGCCAATGCATTTTCTAATATCATAGAAAGGAAGGGAGTATCTTAAATTACCCTCTTTTGTTGGTGAGATGTGTGTCTGCTTTAATGATTTAATTTCTAATTGAGAGTGGTGAAGGTATGAATTCCTCACACTTGCATAAGACAGATAGTTCTCATGAATAAGTGACTTCTTATTCACATTTTAAAATGAGTTTATTCAATTTAAGGGTAAGGAGAGAGAGTGTTGTAAGGCTGAGCCATCTCATTCCCCTGAAATTTTTATAGCAACAAGTGATTCAAATGATCCTTTTGTTGATTCTATTTTCCCTTCTTTCTCTCTCTCTCTCTCTTTGTTTCTTTGGACTTTGTAGGTGTATTCACTAAAAACCCTTCGGAGACACAACTCCGCCACTAGGGTAACCTAGGGGTTTAAAGGCTTGCTACACCTGCTAAGTGTAGTCGTGTTCCCTACGAAAGTGGCCTAACATAGTTTAGTTAATTTTATTTAGTAGTCTTTATTGCTTTTATAGTCTTTATAGTTTTATTCTAGTATTTTGCTAAGGGACTAGCAAAACTTAAGTATGGGGGATTTGTTCAAACTAAAAAGTGTGCATTTTATTGATATTAATTCATGTGTTTTAATGAGTTTTAGTTGCATTTTGCATTGAATTATGATAATTATAAGGTTAACTATACTTTTGACCATTATGCACGTTTATTCACTTTAATGATGCATGAATTAAGTTTTGAATTGTTAATTATGTTTATGTTGATCACCTATTGAGAAAGAAATGAATGATTGATAATTGACTCTTTAGGTTGCTGATAAAGTGATTAATTCACAGAAAAAAATCATGATTTATGTCTAAGTGTAGAGTCCGAGGGTTAAGCCGTTTACCCACGAACTTATCCGAGGGTAAACTAGATTACCCTCGAGCCTATACCATGCTTGTTCTATGCGATGAATTTCATTGATGTAATAGCAATTGAAATTATAGTAAGATCTAAATGTTATGAATTATTTCTCCTGTAATATGATGTGTTTCACGAAAGGTATTTCTTAAGTATTTGTAAGGAAATTCGATGAGCAATTGCAAGGAAGTTTGTATAAGAGCATAATTGAACATTAATTTAGCTAAAGCTCAACCATGGAGAACGTGGATGGACAGGCTAAAGAAGTGAGCTTGCATGGAATGATCTCACACGTCCCTATTAACTGCTAACTCGCGAATTGCCACTCCTCCCATCTATAAAATAGTCTTGTAGCCATGAAACTTGCCCCAACCCTCTTCTTCCTCAAATCACCATTCACAAGGCATTTTCCATCTTCTCATCTTCCACCTTCCATCCATTCATTTCTTTCGAGAGGAGATTAACGACCTCCTCTTCTCCAATCACTCACATAGTGTGTTTGCTATTCTTTTCTCAACCTGAGCGTATCCTTGAAGGAGAGACTCTCGGCATCGGCTGCTTCCTCCTTTGTTCCTTAGTGTAATTGTGGAGTGACACCCAAAATCTTATTTCAAGGTCGAAAGGAAGGCTTGTCAGATTGATGACCTGGTGGACCAGAAGTAAAGACAAAGAGAAGTTCTTAGCCTGAGCAAGTTTCAAAGAGAGGGATTACAGTGAAGCATTAGGTGTTCTTTCCTTTTTCATTTTCTTTATTTTTACTTTTCCTTTATATTTACACTCGAATTTACAAACACCCACTTTATCAACTCGGTTATGGTATTTAGAGAATGTTTTTGGGTTTGCCGTAATGTTGAATGTTGCATTTTAATTTTAGAAGTTATTCGTACTGTATTGTGTGTCATGCATTGTGTGGTTTGTTGTGCTTTAAAATATTTAAAAAGATCAAAAATATAAGCATTCAACTCTTAGAAGTTTCAACTAATTTGAGTTGTACTGTTTAAACATCTGAAACTCACAATTATCACACAACCATCGAGTAAATTCTAGGGTGAAGATGTTTACCCACGAGCTACCTCAAGGATTAAGTACTTTCTCTACATAAAATGATAAATTTTATGCAAACTGAAGTGTATAATGTTAAAACTTAAGAAGAATTAAATATTTGGAAGTAAAACTCACTGGATAGAGTCTTTCAGTGTAAAATTCAAATAATTTACTAAAAGACTACTTTTAAAATCAAAATATTCTAAGTGGTGAAGAAATTAAAGTTAATGAAAAATTCTCTGGAAGATACAATGCAATAGGTATTTAAAGAGCATCCTAACAGTTAATTGGAATAGAGCAACTATGACATTGTTTAAAAGAAATATAATTACTTGTTCCATTAATTGAATACACCAATTTAGCTAAACACCAAGCAAAACTAATCCCTATGGTCAAACCCGTACTTGCACACTAATTACATCTGAACTCGTGCACTTGCAGTGTAATTAAATATTTCAAAGACATATTATCAAAAAAAAAGTGATTACAAAAAGTTCAAAACACCAGGCTTGCTGAGTGTTGTCATCAATAGATTGGATTACTTCTGGGGAAAGCGAGTGAATTCCCTCTTCACTTTTGTTCCAAAAAGATTCAACTGATACTTCAAGTCTTTCAAAATCTTTTCTCTTGTTTTGGCATGAATGTGGCTGGCTTTTTGCCAATCCATAGCTGGCAATTCAAACTTATCAAATTGCATCAACCTCATCCACTCTTCAATAGAAACAAACCTCTTTGGTGTTGTTGTTTGCCACAGGCTTGCATAATAGGTCTTTATTTTAATCTTAATAAACTCATAGGTGGCTAAACAGAACACCTCTCTATGAAACCAAAAGATACACCTCCTTCTAAATAATTCTTAGACTAATTGATTTCTAAGGTGAGCTAACCTCTCCTACCCTACTTCTCTTTCAATGTGGGAAGCTATTTTCTCTTTAAAAAAAATTGGAACTATAAAAGAAGCTTCCTTACTTTGCCTAAGACACTCAGCTATGTCTTCTTTTACCGTCTACAGTTCTTGCTCTCTAATGACAGCTTTTAGCTTGCGCATTTAATATGAACTTCTCAAAGTTCAACATCTTAATCCAAGTGAAAGTTGATGCTGAAGTAGGGGGAGGAGCATTGGAAGTCAAGGCCATGGCATATGTTGTGGAAGACAGTGAATAGTTTCAATAGGTTGTGAAACAAAGGGCTAATGCACGAAGGGGCATTAATGGTTTTTATAAGTTTAATCGGGTACTCGAATGATCAGATGGTGAGATTCGACACTAATTAGTAGATTACAGGTTTACCCACGAGATACCTTGTGGGTAAACATCTCTACCCACGAAATATGTTCATGGATAAACTATAGTTGGCAGAATTTTTAGAAAATTATTGTGCAGTCATTTTAATCATATTAATACTCAAATATTACACATTTATTTCATAAATATTAGATACATTGAGTTGATTCTCTTTCTGACTAAATGTACTATTTTGTACCAAATGAACTTTAGTGAGCAATGGAGATTCCCATAGATGTCTTATGCGAGGTTTTAAGTCATTTGCCAGTGAGAGAGATATGCAAATTAAGTTGTGTAAGCAAGAGTGTACGTGCATTCATTTCAGAGCATTACTTTTATTCGCGCCAAACATACAAAATGAGAAATACAATTAGTGCAGTGATTTGGTATGATGCACTTCTAGGAAAATATATGTATCATGGAATTGACTTTGAGGCAGGAATTCCACCTACATCACTAGAAGGAGTTCACAATACTTTAGGATGTAACGGTGGATTAATTATTTATAGGCATTATGGAGAATATTTTTCTAATAGAGTTGACATTGGGATTAAGAATTTTGCTACAAATATAGAATTGGTACTCCCAAACCCAAATAGAGAAAAGCATATCTTACTTGATTCAAGTGCAGTTTTAACATTTAAGGGTACTAATAGAAGGACTATGCATAAATTATTTTGTTGGGAGGAACCAGCTGATATTTGGACTAATTTGCAGTATTTGTTTGTTTATCATTTTGACAAACATCAATGGCAACTAGTCAAAGAAGTTTATTTTGGAAGAAGACCAACAAATAATAGGAATCATGTGATTATAGATGGAATCATTTACTTTATAACAAGTTGTACACCTCAATATATTAATGAACTCACGATCATTGCCATCAATATTGAAGATGAATGTGAAGCTCCTACGTGTCCCATACCCTATGGGTGCATTGGCAATTTCATTCTATGATTTAGTTGAGTTGGCTATATTTGGGAGAATTAATGAAGAACCTGCATCTCTTAGATTAATTCGATGGTAGGATGCTGAAATGAAATTTGAAATTTGGAGAGTACAGGACATTGCAAAATGGCAATGGAATCGAGAGTACATAGAATTACAACTAGAAGATTTGGGAGAACCTGACATGCCATATGAAGGGAAAATCAGAGCTTTCTATTTCATCAATGGAGACTGCAATGCTATTTATAGTGCATGGGAAAATCTTTATTATTACAAGATCCAACTGTTTGATGAGGCTGCAATGTTGAACTTATTCATCAATTAACCTTGCCTGCTTCTACAAAGTGGTTGCATGAATTAATTTCCTATGCAAATACTTTGCTACACTATGCGTAGTATTTTCTGTCTGCCCACGTGTTAGTTTGAGGGTAAACCAGTTTACCCACGAACCTATCTGTGGAGTGTGTTAAAAAAAAACTTTGCTGTTGAACACTTACAATGTTTACTATTTCTTTTGGAACATCTTTGTTGTATTGTGCTCAAAACTAAATGAATCTTTGTTGCAAGTTTTTATCAAGTCTGAAATTTTATATCATTTACTACAATTGTGGTATTATTGTAAATAGATATACCTATTGCATGACAACATGAAATGGCAGCTAAAACTTACTTAATGATGGTGCACAAGCAAATCTTCTTTTATATTTAAATGTTGTATGTCAGGTTGGTGAAGGGATTCATCTCATAAGTTAGCCTGAACACCCACAAGAAGAACAATTATGGCTATCGCACAGCAAGAACAACCTAGGGAACAAACAATAGGAAGTATGTTTTACCCTAATTTAATGGATGTACCTTTCTACATAACACTTCCTAAATGTGCTAATGACGAATTTGAATTAAATTCCAATTACATCAACCAATTACCAACATTTCATGGATTTGAAAAAGAAGATGCTTATTGGCTTTTAAAAGAATTTAATGAAGTTTACAATATGATGAAAGTACCAAACATGTCTGTTGATGCAATTAAATTAAGGTATATGCCTTTTGCTTTAAAAGATAGTGCGAAAATATGGTTATATAGTTTACAACAAAATTCTATTACCAATTGGAATCAATTTTGTTCTAAATTTCTAGGAAAATACTATCCAATGCATGTCACCATTAAGAGGAAGAATGAAATTTTAAATTGTGGACAGAAACTAGAAGAACCTTTCTCAAAATATTTTGCAAGATTTTGTGACCTCCTAGCTCAATGTCCACATCATGGAATAGAGAGAGTTACCTAAATCTGAACTATTTATGAAGGAATCGATTATTACACAAAGACACTCTTAGAATCTTTGAGTCAAGATGGATTTCTGAACCAAGGAATAGATAATGCTTGAAAATTTTTAGAAGATCTAGCCAAAAGAACTGCCCAATGGGAGAGTGCTGCTAAAGTGAGTCAGGAACAAATTTCAACCCCTAGGAGAGTCCATATTGTTGAACCATATATTGCCTTAGAAGCTAAAATGGCTAGCTTGATACATAAAATTGATGAACTACAACTTAAACAAAAGATTGAGTCTAACATGCCTAAATGTACAAGTTGCTTTGCCATAGGTCATGTTGTAGAGGACTGTCCTATTTTACATGAATCTGAAGATGTTAATGCTTTATTTTATAATCAACATAACAATTCTAATTTCAACCCTACTTATAATCCTAGGTGGAGGAACCATCCTAATTTTTCATGGAAAAACTCAGGACAACAACCACCTCAAGCTATAAGACAGCCTTTTATTGAACAAAATGCAATGAACAATAACTCTTTAAATTTAAATCAAACTCAATCAGTTCATGATCAAAATGTTGAGAGACAATTAGCAAGTTTAATGCAAAGAGTAGAAACAACATTAAAGTTCAATTCTCAAATTACTGCTCATGATCAAGTTATTAAAAGAATTGAGACACAACTAAACCAAATATCCAATTCACTTAATCTAAGAAACAAAGGCGCTCTTCCAAGTCAATCTATGTAGAATCCCCATTTACTTGATGGGCACATAGCTCATAGAGGTGATGAACAACACCACATAGCTTAAGCCAATGAGGTTGCAGTTTGGTAGTGTCTGCTTATAAACCACCTAGTTTTCTTGTGAGCCATTAGAACTTCACAAGCATAGATATATATAAGTACTATTTTTATTTTAATTATACTATTTCTGTGAGAAAAGAAAAAAAAATATCACATCCTTATCATCATTCTTTATTGATGCATAGCAATTGTATTTAACTTCTGTAGCATTACTTATGCATTTCACATGATTCATCCTATTAAGTTCAATGCATTATTCAACATGCATCACATTTTCATGATTGATATTGGGGATGCTTATTATATTCCGTATTTGTCATGCATTTTCCTATCTATATTGAACTTTTCCATTTACATTGAGGACAATGCAAAGTTTAAGTATAGGGTGAAGGTTTATGTTTAAGTATGTAAGTTTAAGTGTGTAAAATGTTAAAATTTTAAAAATTTTGTTTTCCGATATTTGTGATTTTCTTTGATTTTCGCATCTTTAATATCTTTTATGTTTTTATTTAAGAACAAAACTTGAGGAATGTAAGTTTCAAGTGTTGCTATTAGAATTAATGGGAAGACCTTATTATATTGAGAGGAGAATTTCCAAAGCCAATTCCAAGTAACCTATTGCCCTTAGAGGAGATGGATTTCAAATTAAATTGTGCAATGGGTTGAGTCTTTTTGTTTCATTTGAATTAATGCCTTGTTAACCTAGTTTTTCTAAAGTGGATCATTTTCCTTTCTCATTACCCTATTTAAGTGGAAAGATAAAACCTATGCCAAGTGCCACCTTAAAAATGATCATGATATGAAAAATTTTCCATTCTAATGAGCATTATCCTAAGGTATTTCCCAAACTTCTCTAAGTTAGAGGATATGTAAAGGAAGGTAGCAAGGGAATGAGCTTTAATATACCATAGAGTTCATTTGGGAATTAGGTTATGGAGATATAAGGTGGTGAAATTAATCGATTAAGGGTCATTTATTAGTTTTAAGAGTGCAATGCTAGTTATGTCATTTACTTTGTGTTATTTTGAAAAATGAAAAAGAAGAAGAAAGGAAAAGGAAGTAGAAAAAAAAAAAAAAAATCAAAGAAAAAAACTCAAGGGATCAACGTCAATATGGGTAGAAAAAGGGAAATATTCAAAGTCACTTGGGATGTGAGAATGAAGTGGAATGATATCATATCAACAAATTAACATTTTGAGTGATGGTGTATTATTATCTTATCCCTTGTCTACTGGCCAAAGCATTTTCCAATATCTTAGAAAGGAAGGGAATATCTTAAATTACCCTCTTTTGTTAGTGAGATGTGTGTCTATTTTAATGATTTAATTTTTGATTGAGAGTAGTGAAAGTATGAATTCCTCTTGCTAGCACAAGACAGATGATTCTTATGAATAGGTCACTCCTTGTTCACATTTTAAAGTGAGTCTATTTAATTTAAGAGCAAGGAGAGGAAGTGTTGTAAGACTAAGCCACTTCATTCCCCTGAAATTTTTATAGCAACAAGTGATTTAAATGATCCTTTAGTTAGTTCTATTTCCCTTTTCTCTCTCTCTCTTTTATTTCTTTGGACTTTGTGGGTGTATCTATTGAAAACCCTCTGGAGACACAACTCTGCCACTAGGGTAACCTACGGGTTTAAAGGCTTGCTACACTTGCTAAGTGTAGTCGTGTTCCCTACGAAAGTGGCTTAGCATAGTTTTAGTTAATTTTATTTAGTAGTCTTTATTACTTTCACAGTTTTTATAGTTTTATTTTAGTATTTTGCTAAGGGATTAGTAAAACTTAAGTATAAGGGACTTGTTTAGATTCTAAAGTGTGCATTTTATGGATATTAATTCATGCGTTTTAGTGAGTTTTAGTTACATTTTGCATTGAGTAATGATGATTACATGGTTAACTATACTTTTGAGCATTATGCACATTTATTCACTTTAATGATGCATGAATTAAGTTTTAAGTTGTAAATTATATTTGTGGTGATTACCTACTGAAAAGGGAATGAATGATTAATAATTGACTCTTTAGGGTGCTGGTAAAATGATTAATTCATAGAAAAAAATCATGATTTATGTTTAAATGCAGAGGCCATGGGTTGACCCATTAAACCACAAACTTACTCGTGGGTAAACTGGGTTTCCAGTGAGCCTGTGCCCTGTTTATTCTATGTGATAAATTTCATTGATGTAATAGCAATTACAATTATAGTGAAGGTTTAAATATGATGAATTATTTCTCCTATAATGTGATGTGTTTTACGAAAGGTTTTCCTTAATGAGTATTTGTAGGGAAATTCGATGAGCAATTGCAGGGAAATTTGTATAAGAGTAGAACTGAGAAATTTAATTTAGCTGAAGCTCAACCATGGAGAACGTGGACGACCAAGGCAAAGAAGTGGGTTTGCATGGAACAATCTCACATGTCCAGATGTACACCACGTCCTTGCTAATTGCTAGCTTGTGAACTACCACTCCTTCAACCTATAAAACAGTCCCATAGCCATGAAACTAATCCCCCCTTCTTCTTCCTTAGAGCATCATTCACAACCACAGGGCATTCTCCATCTACCATCTTCACCCATTCACTTCTTCTGAGGGGAGATTGATGACCTCCTATTCTCCAATCAATTCCTTGGTGTGCTTGCTGTTCTTTTCTCAACCTAAGCATATCCTTGAAGGAGAGACTCTCGGCACTAGTTGCTTCCTGCTCTGTTCCTTAGTGTAATTGCAAAGTGACGCCCAAAATCTCATTTCAAGGTCGAAAGGAAGGCTTACTAGATTAACAACCTCATGGACTGAAAGTAAGGACAAAGAGAAGTTCTCAGCCTAAGCAAGTTTCAGAGGAAGAAATTACAGTGGAGCATTATGTATTCTTTCCATTTCCTTTTTCCTTTATTTTTACTTTTCCTTTATATTTACACTCAATTTTACAAACACCTATCTTATCAACTCTGTTATGATATTTAGAGAATGATTTCATGTTTGATATAATGTTGAATGTTGCATTTCATTTCTACAAGTTTTTCGTAATGTGTTGTGTTTCATGTTTTATGTTGTCTGTTGTGTTTTAAGATAATTAAAAAGACCAAAAATATAAGCAAACCACTTTTAGAAATTTCAGTTAATTCGAATCATACTATTTAAACATCTGAAACTCACTTTTATCGCACATCCCACATGTAAGTTCGAGGGTAGAGATGTTTACCCACGAGCTATCTCATGGGTCTAGTGTTTTTTTTCTGTGTTAAAATATAAATTACATACAAACTGTGGTGTAAAATGTTAAGTCTTAAGAAGAATTAAATATTTGGAAGTCAAACTCACTTGATAGAGTCTTTCAATGCAAAATTCGAATCATTTACTAAAAGACTAATTTTAAAAATCAAAATATTCTAAGTGTTGAAGAAATTAAAGTTAATGAAAAATTCTCTAAAAGGTGCAAATTTAATAAGTGCTTAAAGAGCATCTTAGCGATTAATTGGAACGGAGCAACTGTGACATTGCTTAAAAGAAATATAATTACTTGTTCCATTAATTGAATACACCAATTTAGCTAAACACCAATCAAAATTGATCCTTGTGGATAAATCCGTACTTGCACACTAATTACATATGAACCTATGCACTTGTGGTGAAATTAAAATATTTCGCACATACATTATTCTCTTTACAAGAATTTAATCACAAGTAGTGTGTAGGCAAGACATAGCACCAGCACCCCGTGGAGTAAGCAGTTTGCTAAACCACGTAAATCTGTGTGTCACGTCCTTCCTCCTCCTTCCTTTCTTCCACCTTTTGTTCTTCCACCATGACAAACTGCAAGAGAGTTAGAGTGTTCTTCGTCAGTGAGCAATCCAAGGAGACGCACTTGTTGTGACGTGTACAGGTTGAGGAGCACTGGACAACAATGACAAGGTCATGGGGTATTTTCCCAATAACTTCTCCTTTTCTAGGTGACGCCCCCAGCACCAGCACAATTGCTGGCGTGTCATCCATGGAGACGTTCATGACTTCCATGGGCAAGTGCATGCAGACCATGATGGATCGCATGGCGACTCAGGATGAGATTCTAATCCAGATTATGTCCTAGGAAGACCAAACGTCCACTTGCGAGGACCAGCTGATGGGGTTGCTGGGGTGGATGGAGGCACAGGAGGTTGAGCGAGAGTGTCGGTGAGCCAAGTGTCGGAGAGGGAGGGAGGCCGACTGATACTCCTATACCCTGCACTATTATAACCACACACTATGTAATATCTCAAATTTATAATGCAATATACTCTTAAACACTACATGTGTGGATGATGCATGGTGCATATGTGAATGATGTGTGAATGACATCGAATGCAAGATAAGTGAGGAGAGACGGATATCTGTGACACAACAGGAATGCCGACTACCAGTGTGTCGCCGATTGCTTGAGCTAGGTGGTGCGCTACTACTCTTCCGTTTGTCAAGTCTACCTCCTTATCATGTGGCAGAAATGCTGGTGATCAGGCATGTAGCTGGGTCGTTGCAGTGGCTACTGGCTACTTCAGCCAAGTGATGCACTGCTACATCTTCTATTTTAGGAAGAATGATTGGTGTCCACGATAAGGACGCCATTGGGGTATCGACTACTAGCGTATAGCCGAGTTGGGGCAGTGGCTACCAATTGCTTGAGCTGGGTGGTGCATTGCTTCCTCTTTCATCGTTCGATCATCTACACACTTTGCTTAAATGTTAGTCACCCTAAGAGGGGAGGAGGTGTTGTTCCTTCCCCTTGTCTACAAGCGTCAGTAACAAAACATGCGACGGTGGAGATATGCCCTACAACGGTTCGTTCCTCCCTTGTAACCCGCCCAATTGGTGCCACGAGGGTAGTAGACACTAAGTCTGCTCACCTAGTCTAGATGGGAGGAAATCAAGGTGTGTAGAAGAGGAGAAGGAAGTGTGGGGTGGCTGTCTGTGATAGAGCCAATGAAAAGTGGCTATTCCAACTCAATAGTGCTATCCGAACTTGTCGAGGAATGAAGGGTGGCTCACCTCATGACAAAAGGCTGTTAGACCTCTAAAGAGGGGACCTAGGAAAGTGAAACTCCTTGGTCCAACGGAAGTGACCCCAAGGTGACAAGGGCCAAGTCCAAAGGAGAGATCTTGTGGCTGTCCTTCTAACCATGAATTTACTGATTCATCCTCACAGGCTCACTCCAGGGTAAAGAGAGACAAAGGGATAGAATAAGGCAAGCTCTAGAAATGTAGGCATTGGAACCCAAGGTGGGAGCAACTTTCAACAGAATGCCAAGCCTAGTACTACTAAAGACGTAGTTGCTGATGGGTCTTGTGTGTGAGATGTCAAGCCCTAGGACAAGAGAGAACAAAGGAGTGGGTGTCGGAAAATGGGTTCCGACACCCGATTGTGGTGGTGGACTTCAATGAGTTGCCAAGCCTTGAAAAGAGGGAAACACTTGGTCAATCGCAACAAGTCGGGTATAGGATTGCCAATAGTAGGTGGCATCCTAAGAACTACCCTTCCCCTAATAGGAGTCTAATAATTTTCAAGACTTAGCAACAAGCAACGATTTTTATTTTTTTTAAAGACATAAAGAAGAACGTAAGCTCATGATTTTTCTCCTTTTTTTTGTTTTCTTTTTTTTTCTTTTCTCTTTTTTTTTGTATGTAAGTGGAAGATAAAAATCTAAATAAGAAAAGAGACCAGCCCTCTCACATGTTGTTGGCAAGCAAGTGACCCAATAGTATTGTAATTAGGTCCAAGGGGGAATACCTCACCTAGAGGGAGCTAGAGATGGGGATTTCCCTCATTGTCTAGGGATTTCTAGTCGTAGTTTTGGTGAACTAATATTTTTTGCTTGCTATAGACTCCTCAAACTTTCATTAGTCACATTGATTGCAATTTTATGAGGTGTATGCATACTTTTACCAAAGTTCATGCAAATTTTTGTATGTTTAATACTAATCACCTCGATTGTGTAATGGACAAATCCACTATTTGTAATGCTCTCTATGTAAAAATATATGTATTTCACTCTTTAACAATTGAAAAATCAATTGTCAACAATTGAAAATTTGAAATTTATTTATTACTTTATGTCATGATAACATTCATCACATATGCTCATATATCATTATAGGTTTGCATCTATCAATCCTAAGTAAGCAAAGATATTAAAAAAGGTGAGTCACGCATCATCATGTTTATTAAGATAGAACTTGATGGAATAACTATACATCATATTACATTATGTCTCATGTTTCATGCTATAAATTTTACAAAATGCACCATCCTTAAGCTTTTTAAAATTTTTCCTTCTTAGACTCAAGGACCCAACATCTTCTTGGATCTCAATAAGTTTAAAATCTCATTTCATATATTTTACATTTAAAATGTATAAATAAATGATATAACCTATTCGTTTTGTCAAACAAAAAGGAAGAAGTGGATTAAATTAATAAGTGAAATGGTTTGATATTGATTGGTGTGAGGGTGGTGATGATGGGGAGAGCGCGAATGGCGTTGGTCGGAGTCGCGGGTTCCCTCCCATCCACCGCCATCTCCGTCGCATCTCTCCATTCCTCCCCGACTCCTCCGCTTCCCCTTCCACATCGCCTCCGTCTTCCCACTCTCCAGCCATGGTCGACCACGACGACAACGCCACCGCCCCCGCCTTGCGCCGCGGCATGCCCACCTCCTACAGCCAGCCCCTCGACGGCGACGCCACCTTCCACGCCCACCGGAGAAGGGCCGCCATGCCCCGCAACCACAGCCTCGACGACGACAAGCTGGGCGGCCCGGACGATGGCGGCAACCACCACATCTTCTACCAGCACAGCACTTCCCTGCCGGAGGAGGCACTCCGCCGCCACCGCCACCTCCCTCCCCAGCACCACCAGTTCAGCTTCGGGTGTCCCACGGCCTACCTCTCGCTCGAGCGGATCATGTCGGCGTCGGCCCCCGGCGGCGGGAACGGCGCAGAGGACGCCCGGAGCACGGGGCCCGCGCTGGCGGCCAACCGGGACGCTCTGCCAGAGTTCATGGGGAGCGGCGGGGGGCAGGGGATCTTCAAGGTGCCGGTGCGGGGGGCGCTGCGAACCGGGTGCCCGCCGTCGCTGGAGCTGAGGCCGCACCCATTCCGGGAGACGCAGGTGGGAACCTTCCTCAGGACGATCGCCTGCGGCGGCGACCAGGTGTGGGCCGGGGCGGAGTGCGGCGTGAGGGTGTGGTACTTGGAGGAAGCGTTCGGGGCGGCGGACGGGGCGGCGGCGGGCAGAGGAGACGAGGAGGCGGCTCCATTCCACGAGTCGTGCCGTACACCGGCGGCGCTGTGCTTGGTGGTGGACGAGGGGAACCGGCTGGTGTGGAGTGGACACAAGGACGGGAAGATCAGGTCGTGGAAGATGGGGGCGGGACAGAGAAGGGACAACGGGCACGGCGTGGCCTCCAATAGCGGCGGCGGCGGCGGCGGAGCGGGAGGGTTCAAGGAAGGGCTCTCTTGGCAGGCCCACCGGGGTCCGATTCTGTGCATGACCTTCACGGCCAAGGGTAAGGACGATGGAAGAGGTTGTGTTGGATGGGATGCGGACGAGTGGTCTGAAAATGTCGTGCGCAGGTGATCTCTGGGCCGGGTCGGAGGGCGGCGCCGTGAAGTCGTGGCCGTGGGAGTCCATCCAGAAATCGCTGTCGCTAAAGGCGGAGGAGAGACACATGGCGGCGCTGCTGGTGGAGAGATCCTTCGTGGATCTGCGGAGCCTGGTCACGGTCGGCGGCGTCTGCTCTCTGCCTTCCGCCGACGTCAGGTTCCTCTTGTCCGACAGCTCCAGGTCCAAGGTCTGGAGCGGCGGCTCCTCCTCCTTCGCGCTATGGTACGTGCCCCGTCGGCTTGCTCTCGTTGGTCGCGCGATCGAGTCTGAGCTCCGGCGTGCGCAGGAACTCGCACACCAAGGAGCTGCTGAAGGTGTTCAACGTCGACGGCCACGTCGAGAACAGAGTGGAGGTCTCGTGCAGCCACGACCCCAACGTGGAGGAAGACGCGTCGAGGGCCAAGCACGCCGCCGCCTCCAGGAAGGACAGGTCCCAAGGCTCCGTCGGCTTCTTCCAGCGCTCGCGCAACGCCCTCATGGGCGCCGCCGACGCCGTCCGTAGGGTCGCCACCAAGGGAGCCTTCGGCGAAGACAACCGGAGAACGGAGGCGATGGCGGTGTCGACGGACGGGATGGTGTGGACGGGATGCGCCAACGGCGCGCTGGTGCGCTGGGATGACAACGGCAACCGAATCCACGAGCTCCTGCACCACTCCTCCTCCGTCGTGTCGCTCTGCGCCCACGGCACACGGCTGTGGGTTGGCTACGCCAGCGGCAACGTCCACATGCTGGATCTCGAGGGCAACCTCCTCGGAGGGTGGGCCGCCCACAGCAGCCCCGTCGTGAAGATGGCCGTGGGCGGTGGCTTCGTCTTCACCTTGGCCAACCACGGCGGCGTACGGGGATGGCACCTCACCTCACCCGGGCCGTCCGACGGCGTCCTCAGATCGGAGCTCACCACCAGCGATCAGACCTACACCAGGTTCGAGAGCTGCAAGATACTGGTGGGCACCTGGAACGTCGGCCAAGAGCGGGCGGCTCATGATTCCCTGGCGTCGTGGCTGGGCGGTGCGGCGTCGAAGGCCGACATAGTCATCGTTGGGCTGCAGGAAATTGAGATGGGTGCTGGCTTTCTTGCCATGGCGGCGGCCAAGGAGACTGTAAGTTTGTCTTTGATAAATGCCCAAAAATTCTAAGATGGTAAGATATCATCTTTCCAAACTTCGCTAGAATTATTTCAAAAATATTATTACTTGACGATTAGAATTCTAATCCCTCAGATTTAATTAAAATTGGAAGGACCAACACAAAATTTGAGCCACAGCCACACCCTTACATTGAATTATTTCTTCTGTTGTTTTGTTTCTTGTTTGTTTTCGGTGTCTCAAACCTAGAGAGCTACACATATACTGTAGAACTCAAATCAACAAGTTGCTTCAGCAAATGCACTTCTTCAAGCTTTGATTTTGCTTTGGCTTTTATGAATCTCCCATACTTTTGGTATTTTAATTAAGAGATGCAGGTTGGCCTGTTGGGTATTCTTTTCAGATATTCACAAGAACATGTTCGACATTTTAGGTGGGACTTGAGGGGAGTGCAAATGGGCACTGGTGGTTGGATGCCATTGGGAAAACTTTGGATGAAGGAGCAGCCTTTGAGCGCGTTGGCTCAAGGCAGTTGGCAGGATTGCTTATTGCTGTATGGTAAGGCTTTTCACTTTTCCCACTGCTACTGAGAAGAATTCTGAGATGTGAATAATGGCACACCTTGCATATTACAACCTCATCTTAGGATCATGATCGACAATATATTAAATATTCAGGACCAGAAAAAGTCTCAGGAAGCATATTGGGGATGTTGATGCTGCAGCTGTGGCATGTGGCTTTGGGCGTGCCATAGGCAACAAGGTATGCATATTATTTGTGAATACCATTGAAACCTTAGTTGTATTAAAAGGTGGCTATTCGATCTGAAGTTTGGTAAACTGGTACAAATAGCTCAATTCTTTGCAATTAGTTTGTCCTCAGTGGCAGGCATCAGCAGGACACATGATTTAAAACTAAAAAGAGGCAGCATGTTTGCATTATAGTAGTGTCATGGATAGAATGAATTACAACAATCTATTGATTTGGAAAGGTGCTGCTGCTATACCTTGTTCTCAGGGAGGAGTTGGTCTGAGGATGAGGATCTACGGACGAATAGTTTGTTTTGCTAACTGTCATTTTGCTGCACATTTGGAAGCTGTTAATAAGCGAAATGCCGACTTCGATCATATCTTTAGAACAATGTCTTTTAGTCGGCCATCTAATGGACATCATGTTTGTGGAGGTATGTTTTCTGATGTAGCCAGCCAGCAAGAGATTCAAGTAGGCCTAAACCACATGTTCTCTAACCATATTCAAAGAAGAGATGTTCGTTTTGAGTATAGAATTAATGCTCACATTGAACATGTTATAATTAATTATTCCATGTGGCAGCCGAAAAATCTGTCAGAAGAAATCACAAAGATATAATATGATTCTCATGTTTCTGTTGGTTCTTTCAATGCAGCTGGTTCATCTTCTGTCCAAGTGAATCGTGGACCAAATGTATGTAGTGTGTGACCTGTAAGACAATTTTGTCTCTCTCCAATTGTGCATCTCATCCTCCACATAACATTGAATGGCAGGCTGGTGGAATTCAGTCTGATGATGGGACACCTGAATTAGCTGAGGCAGACATGATAATATTTCTCGGTGACTTCAATTACCGGCTTCAAGGGATTTCTTATGATGAAGCAAGGGATTTTGTCTCTCAGAGATGCTTTGATTGGTTGAGAGAAAAGGATCAGCTTCGAGAAGAAATGAAGGCTGGAAAAGTATTCCAGGGAATGCGTGAAGGGCTTATAAGGTTCCCTCCCACATACAAGTTCGAAAGACATCGCATAGGTTTATCAGGTACCACTACTATGAAGGAGAATTCATGTATTTGCTATCGCCATCCACAGATAAATTTTGACATCTTTGGGACTTGACATTAGTCATATAGACAATAAACATTGAGCCTAAGGCTCTTTCCAAATTGATGATGCATCTCTAATTGAAGTTTGATTCCAATGAAGAGACTAGAAATTCTTAGAGATCAAAAACACAACTTACAAACAACTAGATTCCCAGCACCTTGCAAAATATCTGCTATTGGCTTTTGCTACCCAATTAACAATAAATCTGCATTGAATAAATTTACCCAAAATTTCAAAGTCTTTCTCATGCCAATTATTCTACTGTTTTATCTTGGGCTTGGGGTATTAACTGCACAAGTACGTTTTGCCATTATTTGGTTTCATATAAGCATATATATATACACCAATAAAAATGACTGGATATATATCACTTTCTAAAAGCAGATTATATTCCCAAATTGATCTTTTCATTTTCAGAGATGGATATTTTAGCTTTCTTGGTTTCAATATCATGCAAATCTGGCAGAATTGACTTGAGATGATGTCTAATATCCTCGTAGGGTATGATTCTGGTGAAAAGAAGCGCATCCCTGCTTGGTGTGACAGAATATTGTACCGTGATAACCGTTCCATCTCGTTGCAAGAATGCTCCTTGGAATGCCCAATAGTTTCATCAATTTTGCAGTGAGTCCCATTAACTTTTATGTGGCATGCCTACTGCTCTTCTACAGTTGATTAAGCATTTCATTTTGCAATTTCAACAGGTACGACGCTTGCATGGACGTGACAGACAGTGATCACAAGCCTGTCAGGTGCCTACTGGCTGTTGAGGTTGCACACATTGACAAGACGGTGAGAAGACAGGAGTTTGGAAGAATACTCTTGTCGAATGAGAAGATCAGATCTTTGCTAGAAGAAAACTGCACCATCCCGGAAACCACTGTGAGCACAAATAGCATTACACTACAACATCAAGAAACCTTCATCTTCACTATCACCAATAAATGTGACAAGGACAAAGCCATTGTTGAGATCAGCTGTGGTGGGCTGTCAACGATCAAGGAAGATGGCACCGTTACTGAGCCAAGCCCAAGAGGTGGCTATGGTTTTCCTCGTTGGCTTTCGGTAATTGATCATCTCTTCTCCTACTTGTGTTGCAACTTTGGCCTTATCTAGGTAACCATAATCTCAATGTATTATGATTAAACTAAATTAAATTACAATGTTTGATAATTAGATATAAATTAACTATAAAATTATATAAATAATATATTTTACCATTTAGATACATGTTTAGTTAGTTGAGTGATATCATCGAATTTCAAAACTTGTAATTATAAAAATTCAAATATTGCAATCTAATCAAAGAATATAATTTAATTACATGGATTACACATGAATTACAAACAGACCCTTAGTTATATAGTCTACGTGATTGATTCAGTTTTCTTTGAGGTGTCATCGATTTTACAACATAGTGAAGCTTCATTTGAGGTTAAATTTCAGTGAATCTGAACCCTACAGAGGCATGTCAAAGAGATGTCAAAAGTATTTCCAAAAGATTGTGGTAGGAGGCTGTTTCTTGTGAAAGTTGATTATTCATCTATTCCACAAGTGAAGCAAATAGAAGATCGGTAGTGCAGTGTCCTACATCTAATATTAAAACTCAGTTCCATCCTGTGCTGCTCCTTCAAATTCTCTCCATTAACAGCTGATTACCGCTTGTCCTTGGATTGTCCTTGAACATAAAATGGTTACCTACAGGTGGAGTCTAAAAGAGACCAAAGCCCCAGAAACATGGGCTAAGGTATGTATAACATAAATATACCCATGATATTTGATTAGATTAAACATATGTAAAAGCTAACAAGACAGGTTTACCCCATGCTCTAAACACATGCTCTTGTTACCATTAGGGCAATTGTTATATCTGGGTAATTTTCTTTATGATAAGAGAGTGATATGCTAACGTATGCTGCAAGTGGGTCTTGATATCAGTCAGTGATCAAGATGGAGTGAAACTCCACTGGCGTAATGAAATTGTTTCAAAAATGGGAGACTCTGATTCTGCTTAAGCTTTCCAATGACCATTCTGCGGTGTTCTCTGACCATGGAGTATTTATCTTAACGTTGTATGCATTCCAGGTCACTCCCATGCTTGGTGTGATCAAAGCAGGCGAAGCCTTGGAGGTCATGCTGTGCCTTGAAGAGACACCTCCGACAGATGAACCTGTTGATGGAATTCCACAGGGTTCACGGTGTGAAGATATCAAGGACAAGGAAGTGATATTGGCAGTGAATGTCACAGGCAACTTCTCAACCGAGAAGAGAAGCCACCAGATTCGTGTGCACCACTGCTTGCCCTCCAAGCCCACCAAGTAATAAACTCACAGCCAAATCATAAGATGGTGTGAGAAAACTATGACGAAAAGCAAGCTTCAATTTAGACCCTGAAGGCATTTTCCCGTTGCTATCTATGGCTTCAAAGGAAGAATGGACGTTGAGGCATTCTCCTTCCTAGATATCTTTTTTTTTATTGGTTGTCTGTAAATAATCTCTTAGCTAATGCCAATCATGTATCAAGAAGAATCTCCACATATATATATATATACATATATAGTTATAGATATTGATATTGTTGCTCCTCTGGTTAAGATAGAGGATGCCTTTGACTATGTTTCAGTTGTGATTCTTTTCAGCCTCCTAATTGAACTTTGTTTCCAGGTAATTAAGGTGTGATTCATGTTTTCCTTGCAACTGCAAGATGTCTGCTATGCTACATATGCCTATTCTTTTTAGAAATTATTACTTTATGATAATTCTACTGTATTAGTAAAGTTTCTAATTCGAAACTATAAATTTCAGTGAAAGATTTCTCATTCACTGAGATATCATTTTAATGATTGTTGCATATATCACTGCAGTGTTGCATTTTCATAAGTAGTGTTTGCAAGTACTCACCAGATCAATGAAAGGCAAATGAAGATACATGTGGTGTACTCATGCAGTGTTCAGGGTTGGTTACAAAACCTGTTGGATGATGTGCACAAAAGCCTAAGCCCACCCAACCCTCTAACCTCCCCTACGGTTCTCTCTTGCATCTAACTCCGTGAAGTCCACACCCATCCACTTGATGAGTAATGTCAAGGTTAAGAAATACAATTGTGACTCTACAAAAGACTAGTGAAGATTCAAATTCAAGATTTTAAAGTCTAAAGATATTCTTACAGCCATCAAACTACCACTTTAGTAATTTATTTGTCAATCACAATTAAAATTAACATTAGAAAAGTGGTGCGAAATGGAACATTCAAGTTTTTTTTAAAGAACCCAGAACATTCATGTTCATACCCACGCAGTTTTAGCGACAGACCAACAATACGTATTACAAACACTTGCCCAATAATATGCAACGTTACACTTCGGTAAAATCCCTCAATTTATATTCTCTTTGAAAGCAGACACCAAAATTGGGAAATCCTAGTTTCCCACTATCGTTCTAAGAGTTTCTGCAAACAATGACATTGGTGTACACGAACTCAATCGGTAACATTTATTGGTCCTTGATCTTGTTGCATACGTAGATGTAGTGTGAATCAGGATCTTCAAGAACAAAATCTGATGGAAGCAAACCGCATTCGGTAAGAGAGACAGGTTCCAAAAATGACCTTGAAGATGAACTGCAAGCTCCATCTTTTTGGAATCCTGGTCTGGCTGCATAGAAGATCAATTTTTATGGACACGTACTAAACTGTATTAGAAAAATAAAATCCACCAGGAGTGATCGATCCTCTATTTGCCATCTACCCATGAAATAAATCTCGTGAGAAATCGTATTTTCAATATGTACCTTATATTATAGTTCTTCAAATGAATAGTGTATATCAAAATTAAAGACTATTCTTTTGATTATAGTGTATAGGCGATTTTTTTGAGTGGTAAACTAATTTTATTATATGACATTGTTACAAATCTCCGTAGAGGATACAACAGAGACAATTCCAGCATATATCCATCTCCATCTATCAATACCTCGTATCTTACTTGAACCCTCTGTATTATGTAATTGTATAAAAAATATTTTTTTGCACATTTGAACTGGTCAAACGTTGAGATTAAATTTCAGAAAATCTTCAATAAAAAGTGTGGACACTCAGGTGGATTTCATCACCAGCATGACAAATTCACTTAGGTCACTATTCTGAGATTTTTCCGATAAAGTACGGTGTGCTCCTTTTGTGAGGTTTCAATGTCAAGTGATCTAAATATCTAATTATATTCTCTGTTGTCAATCAAGAGAATAGGTTTAGTCTAGAAATTTCATTTATAAGCAACGGACGGCTAAAATTAATAACAATGTTGTGAAAACATATATACTAAGAAACTTAAACATGCTCCTACAAATCCTAATATTATCAATTATCCAATAAAAGAGATTTAATGTAGATTATTAACTCAAGGTATTCCACAAACTCCAAACCTTACGAAAAATCTTAATGGTACAAACACTACTACAGCATTGATACTTATACGAGAAAAATACAAGTAATTAATTGGAGATTGATAATAGTAAACATTTTTCTATATTTTTTTCTCTTTTATTCTTGTTTTACTTCCACCATTTTTTTCATTTTTCTCTCTCCTTTATTCTAACTCTACTCACAAATTAATTGTATTTTTTACCCTCTCAATTCTTCTTCCTCCCCTCCTTTTTTTTTCCCATTCATTCTCTCTCTCCAACTCTCCCTAACACATTTTTTCCTATATTTTTCATTTTTTCTTCTTTTTTCCCCTTCTTTCTTCCTTCTCTATAACGGTTCATCTACAATCTTAATGGGTGCAGGCAATACCAACAACGGTGAAGTAGAAGGTGGTAAACAATAGAGCCAAAGGAGGTGTAGTAGAACATGACCTCGAGAAAGCAACAAAGGTGAAAGACAACTAGAGAGAGGTCAAGGGGAGTCCTTGTAACCTATGTTGGAGGATGGCTTTACATGAGCATTGGAGAAGAAATAGAAAACACAAACAAGAGAGATTGATGCATGCATGAGAGATTGATGGATGCAGGAGAGATGTTGGAGGAACCATTTGTCGAGTCTTAAATAAGAGTGTGCTTGGGTGTCTAATAGTGAGAGTGGTTGTAAATGAAGGTCAAGGTAGTAGAAGAGGTTGAGGTAGATGAGGGAGATGAGAGTCCTAATTTGAGTGGAGGTAAGTGAGTAATTGCAACAAGTGGAGGCAGTAAGTGTTTAGTCAATTTTTAGTACCCAATTTTAACGAATTTTTATGGTTAAATTCAAGATTTTATTGAAGATTCTGTATTTACTGTAACTACCTTAGAGTTCGTAAGGTTACACCTTAACCTTACGAAGATCCGTACTATTTTCCATTAACCTTGCGAAAGGTCCGTAAGGTGTGACCTTAAATATTATTGGACTTAAACTTGATTAAAAGAAGTCTATTTCATTTAATTGAACTTTTGATTATACGAAATATGTCTTATGGAAGTAAATTAAGAAATATTACTACATACCACTTGTGGTTATTAAATCTCATAAACTCATAAATGTATCGATTCGTACACTGGACATAAAAGAGAGCAAAGTCAAAGGGGCGATGTATCATCCATGCACTACATGATATGACTAGACAATTGCACAAAGCCCAAGAGACCCAAAAAGGAGAATTCAAAAGGGTAGTGTACTTCCGTACACTAGACGGTGTGACCGAATGATTGCATCGAACCTAAGAGAGAGAATTCAAAGGGATGGTGTATCGTTCATACATTTTGGTCACATTAGACCTAGGAGAGAGAAAAGGCAAAGGGCAATGTACTGTCAGTGTACAGATAGTCACACTAAACCCAAGAGAAAGAAAAGTCAAAGGGCGATGCACCAAACGTACGCTAAATGCAGGAAAGAGAGAAGGTCTACAGCAGTACACCAATTCGTACATTGAAGGTGCAACAACGATTGCACCAAACCCCTAGGAGAGAGACGATAGTGAGTGGTGTACCACTTCATACACCAGGCGATGCATTAGACGATACAACCTTGCAATCACACCGAACCCCAAGCTAACAGTTCTAACATGGTGCTAATGTGGCGACTAATGTGGCATGCTAGCATGGCAGGTCAAAAAATTTGCAAAAGTAAAAATAGCTAGGAATAGTTATCTATTAAGAGAAAGATATAAAATGAAGTAAAAATGCTTGATAAAATGTTAAGAGTTTTTTGAGGGAAGAAAAAGGACACAAGCGTGTTAGTTTAAATAAAGGCTCAATTTAAGAGGGAATCAAAGCAAGCAAGTGTGAAGGGATCAATTTGAAGAGGGAAGGGGCATTAAAGAGACAAGAAAGTTCTAAAAGGGAAGGAAATTCAATAAGGAGGAAAGAAGAAGACAAAGGAGAATTAAAAAAAAGGAGAAAAAAAGAAGCAAAAGGGCAGATGTTATAAAGCACGTGCAAATGTAAAAATAAAAGGGGGAGACAAAAAGGGAGAAGGGTAGTAAAAAAAAGTTAAAAAAAAATGGTGGAAATAAAACAAAATATGAAAAGGTGAACAAAAAAAGCAGAAAAATGTTTAATATTCTGTTATCAATTATCCAACCATTTTTAAGGCTTATGGATCCCTGATATTAAAAATCTATACTTTCTTTTGGGTTTTATGAAATACCTCAACTTAAAAATCCACACTACCTTTGAGATTTGTAAAACACCCCATATTAACAATCCACATTAAATCTCTCTTATTAGATGATTGTAAAAATTGTATTTATAGAAGCATATATGTAAACCTCCTTAGTATATTTAGATTTTTGTTTGTTATATATCTCTTTTGTTTATCTTGTTATAATTTGTTATATATAAGTTCATTGCACATTGAATACTTCTTTTTTTTTTTCTTTTTTTGAATACTTCAATTTAAGGGAGTGTGTTAGAGTTCAAGTATTATGTATTAAGGTTTATATTATGTTGTATTGTGGATTTAATAGATTACATAACGTCTCTATTTATGTTGCACATTGACTCCAGTTCCACCATGACTCCTACAAGCAACTACTCCGCTACCGTCTAGTAGGTGACACCAGTTTAGCTGTGACTCCTACAAGCAACCTCCCTTGCCCTTTAGCAAGCAACTCCTCCATTGTGCCAACTCACACAGGCGATTATGCCTACACCATGACTCCCACAAGCGACTATTCCTCTACCACAACTCTTGCAAGTGATGATCTCTTACGCAGCTCTTCTTCAGACATCATCCTCCTACTACCACTATCTACACATTTTAGGGTTACAGTGGGGAGACAAACAAATAAGCAGAAGCTTTTAAGTGCACATAAAAAAACTTATGTTTTTAAGTTTTAAAGTTTTAAGAATGTGTTCAGTTATTAAGTTGTATGAGTTATTGTGTTTTAAATTTGTATCAAATTAGATTCTCCAATTTAAGGAAGAGTGTCAAAAGTAAATGATGTATTAGATATGAGGTATATGGGGGTTTAGTCCCACATTGCTTATAAATTTTTATTATCCTTGTATAAGCCTCTATAAGTAACAGTCTCTTATTATCTTAGTAAAACAATCCTTCCTTTTCTCTTAATTCTTAATAGGGCTTTTACAGGGAGAATAAAACTACAAGAGTTCAAATGTCATTTGATGGACTTGATGATAAGAAGAATCATTGCATCTTCTTAACGTGCAACACTTGGAAATCTAGAAATCATCATGAGGTGGTAACTAATTCCCTTCCGCGAATTTTATTAAGAATCTTATTTGCTTTTGGTTTGATCTTGTTCTAGTTCTTTTAAGAATTTCTTAGTTCAGTAAATTCTGAAGTAAAGTCCAGAAAATATGATAAAACAACAATCACTAAATCAATGCCTCAATCCCACTATTTAGGATCAACTCTCATTACAAGCAGAGTTCTAAAGAATCAAGATATGAACAATAAAAAGTCAAATTGACCTTTAGAAGAATTCAAGATGAATTCACAAGGAAAAGGGATTAAGATAAGCTATATGACTGCAAGGATAATGGCACCAAGAAAAGCATACGGGGAACATATTATTTTTCAAGTAACCACACTATAAAATTCCAAACCAAAAAAGACAGGTGTGAGAGGAAAAGGGTATTCTCTTAACTTACGTAAGATATACAATATAATTTTCCAATTGGATCCTGTATTGTTGAGATGAGGAATTCGTACTGAAGGATCACCATATGTTATCTGCATTTAATAAAAGTCAATTTTATCAAACAAAAAGGACAAACCCAATTATCAAATCTCCAAAGGTTCCATCAATATATGTTAATTTTTAAATTGTTTGTACCAAGATATATACTCCTCCAGGTCTAAGGATCCTGCACTCAAGAAAGAGCTATTATCAGATAACATGGTGAGCTTTATATTAATATAAGAGCAGATCAAGGAGGATCCTCCAATAATATACGTGTTTGCAATTCAGATGCAACTCCTTGAGTGATTAAGCCTAAACCTGCTCACTTCCTTGAGCATTTGAAAAGCACTAATTGGAGCATTGATGCCACACTAAACATCCAAAGTCATAACAAGAAAGTCAGAACAGACCTAGTAGAAACATGGGGGAAGTCATATTAATATGACAGAATACAGGACTTACCATCAAAGAATCCAATGTTCCTATATCAGAAACAAAAAACATTAAATTAGCACATAAATAAAACATTATCTAAATATTTACACACTAATCGAAAAATGTTATACACATTAAAGACCACCCAATGGTATAAACCAAAAGAATTAGGAAAAAAATACAAGTACCTTTATCAATGACACTGTCAAAAGACTCATCTAAGAAGTAGCTCATATCCCTTACATCCATCTGCATGTCTATAAATGAATATAAATAACTTCATAATATTCTCAATAACAAAAAAGTAAAAAAAGGGGATCACTATGGCATCAAACATACACTTTAGCTGAGGAACATGTGCGTATTTCTTTGTCATCATTTCAATTGCAACAGAAGAAATATCTATGTTCATGATATCCCCATAGTCATCTTTCACCATGTCCTCCGATATAACTGCAGAATATTGATTTCAACTACATGCTTAGCATGCTAGTAAAAGGTTTAGCTGAAAATTTCATCAGATGAAGAGAAACAGCATCATCAAGTTATGCTGCTGTATATAGCTGAAACTTATAACTTGTACGTACACGATGAATTATTGCAGCCCTAGAAAACATGCTGTTCTGTGGTTTGTGATTTATCAATCAGCTGATGCTTGAACCATGAACAATTGAACAAAATGGGCCATATTAGGTAGTTTGAAAAACCAAAAAGAATATAAGGTCAATGCAGTAGTCCCAGTTTGCCTCCCCACGTGTTTCTTGAACCAAAAAAAGTAGTACCATGACAAATTTGCTTGGTGTCATCCATCTTAGCTGTTTTAATGAAAAGTCATTACACATGCATTGCATTTACGGGTTGAAGTAGAAAGTTAAATCTAAATAAAATTGAAAAGTTTTTTAAGTGGTAGGAGGAAAATATTATCAAATAAAACAAAATACACAAAACCCATAAAAGAAGCCCCAAAGGAAAAAAACGAGCAGCTCCAATAGAAAAACCAACCTCACACAGAATAAAAGAAATTGAAAGCTTAAATAAGAGCAGCTAGATTCAAAATATTGGTACCTATACAGCTATACTCATTGGCTGATGTGATGCATACATTATTTGACTAATGATTTAATTAATTTTACTATGATTAATCATCTTGGTTATTGAGTGTATGGTCAGCTAGAAAGAAAATGCACCAGACAATATGGAATGTGAATGTATCATTTTGCATGTTCGATCTGATGCATCATTTCTGATAATACGTATGGTTTTGAGATTAAGCTTTTCAAAAGCTAAGTCAAATTGCTAATATCTTGGCAATCCAGATCAATTTTTGAAACCTTACCTCATACAAACTTCTTTTAATAGATGAGCTCCACCTTAAACGTGAGACCCAACATGAACTTTGTTAGTTTCTATACTCTGTATATGGGCAATCGAATCTTAGAAAGGATTCATTTACAGTTATATATATGTATATCTTGTATCTAATGGAAAGCCTTAGAGATTATTCCTTTCTCCACCACATGATATTAGAGCTTAGGGTTTAATCTCTCCTATGGTGACTAATACCTTCACTCACTCTCCTTCCTCTGTTTCTTATTCACTTTTCTTCTTGACCATGTGCTCTCTCCTCGTTGGTACATGTCTTCGAGTTCGTTCACTCTTCTACATGTGTAGGTTCTCAATGGGATACTTGACAAATAGCTCTGCATTCCATCATTGCTCCCTCTCAATGATCACAGGTCTCTCTCTATCTTCTTAATCGCTGCTATGAACTCAATGATGACTAACTCCTAGATGGCACAGCTCGTTGCAGTCAATGTGAAGCTCAATGAAACCAACTAGTTTCATTGAGCCAATGCATTCAAGACCTTTCTTGTTGTTCACTCCCATGATCATCACCTTACTAATGATCCTCTGAAGGACAAGAAGTCAAAGGAGTATGTTAACTAGTATGCCTCTGATTGTACTATTAGCTCTTAGTTGATCAATAGCATTGCAGCAAACATTGCTCTTTCTATCTCTTGCCTTTGCCATGCCAAATGTGTTTGGGGCACCATTTGCCTAATCTATGGCAACAAGCACAACATCTCTTGTGTCTATGAAGTATACCTTTTGTCCACAACTATTACAAATTACAATCGTCTTTGCACACAACTCGACAAGCTCAATGTCTACTAGTCACTTGTCCCTAACCTTCAAGTACTCAAGTGATATCGATAAAAGCTAGCAATTACAATCTTTCTCATCGACCTGTGGCTTGACCTTGCCTCCTAGATTTGTAAGCAAATATTGGGGGTGGATACCATTTCATCTTTGTAGACAACATTCGACCGTGTTCTTTGTATCTCCATCGTTACACCAAACACTTCTTCGATCAACGCTTCTACCTTATTGTCACCCTTGATGCTTGCAATGGACCATCTTCTTCATCTCAATCACAAGGCTATGGTTGGTCTGGTAGTCATCCATGAAACCCATACATTCACTATGGATAGAAAAATTACCCATCTAAGTATTGTTGGCAAAAGTTTGGTAAGCCTCCTACAAAAACTATGTAAACTAATTTCACTTCAAATACAGCCTCTGCTTCAATCCCACCACACACCATTCAGATCTCTCAGGCCAACTATGATGAGTATCTTCTCTTTCGTACTCAACAAAATGAACTCGCTTTAGCTGCTCATGTGATTCCCTCTAGTATAAATGTTAGGATCAAATAGCTTCACTAGAGGGGGGTTAATAGTGAATCAAAGCAATTTTCAATGAAAAACAGAGTAAAACAGAAAATAAAAATCAAGCATAGAAAATTTTATAATGGTTCAACATAAACCAGGTCTAGTCCACTCGTCAAGGCTAATCCTTCAGAATTTTCACTATCTTGTTGAGTGCTTTACAAGTTTACACTCCAACCTTCACACATCTTTACTTTTCTGGGCTTAACAAAGAAAAATCATTACATTTTGTTTTTAAGGTTCAACAAAGAAACTTGTCCAACCTCTGCAAAGTACCCTTTATGGTACCTTACCATAGCCTGGTGAGAAGGCTTTTGTTACACAATCCTAGAACAACTTGCCACACTAAGTGAGATTCAAAAATACAAGCACAAACACAAGAAATTTCACAAAGCAAAACATATAACAAGAACACAGGAAAATGCACATGAAAAATCCTTCAACACTAGCTCTATTTTTTCTTGCTCTTCATCCTTTTTTATAGAACTGCCTTGCTAAAAATGGAATATTGTCTTTCTTATATTTGTCAAGGACAAATTTATTTGTATCTTCAATTTTGAATTTGAATACTTGCCCTTTTTATTCCCAATCCATGAATTCTTGCAAATCTTCATTTCTTTATCCATACAAAAAGATTCCTAAAATTTCAGAAATTAAAAATACAGTATCTTACAGAAATCACTAACAAATAAGAGGAATTTCCTAAGATATTCAACAGAGTTTCTGTTCTCAGATGGAAATTCCTATCATATTCAACGGATTTTCCGTTAACTTTTTAAGCTCAACATTGTAAACCTTCGATGTAAACGAAATGTTTGACTTAAAAGACCGAAACATCTGTTTATTTTCCCTACAACACAAAAGATAACAAATTATCATAGAATGTCTATCAACCAAAGTCAAAACATCCACTCAATGAAGTAAAGATCTATTAAGTATACTATTAGATTATCTGTCAATTAACGTTGGATCATCTGTCCAAATATCTAAAATCTTAAAAGATTTATTCAAAAAAGATAGTAATGCAATATCTATCAAGTAATGGCACAACATCTATCTAAGTAACTACAAAAGAACAATAAACTGCTAAAAATAGATTGACAAAATATTCGTCTAAATGAAACAAAACATCCATTAATCCTTTAACCTTCAGTGCCTTCAATTTCTTCCATGCATACATGGAATATCCGGCAAATGATTCTAGAACATCTAATGCAATAGAACCTGTAGAAAATTATACTTATAATAAAAATATACTTAACAATAATTTGTTATACCGATTATTCCTAATAGTATAACGTTTTAGTACTCCAGAGTATTTTGATATAACGATTTTCCAATTTTAATACCATGATTTATAACACTTCAATACAAGCACTTAGCATCATCAAAACTTATCTTCCTTAACAGTATCTATCTAGAATACCTTTTCATCTAATTCTTGGGTTATTGATTTTGGAGCATTTAATCATATGTCTAGAAATTTCTCTCTATTTCATACATTACAATACATGTCTAATATTCAATATGTTTCCTTAACTGATGGACATAATTACCTGATTTCAAAAGAAGGGACTACACCCCTTTCCCCAACCATGACTCTTGAGAAAGTTCCTTTATACGTCAATTTCTTATTAATTTATTGTTCATTAGTGTTATTATCAAATAATTTTATTGTTCCATAACATTTTATCCTTTTTATTGTACCTTTGAGGATCTACAAACAAGAAAGAGAATTAATTTAGATTGTAAACATGGACAAGGAGTTTATATGCTTGCTAAAGATGATATTCCTCTTGGTCTTGCATCTATGGCAACATCTAATGACTCTTCTGAGTTTTGGCATCGTCGTCTTGGCCATCTCTCCTTCATTAAGCTTCAGCATGCCCTTTCTTGGGTTTCTCTCTATCCTTTTGCATATCAATCTTGTATTATGTGTAAGACACTTTGTGCTACTTATAAGAGTCGTAGCTTGTCTACCATAAAAAAATTGTTATAGTTCATTATGATATTTGGGAGCCCTCTCAAGTCACGTCAATCTTGGGTTTTCATTATTATGTTATCTTTGTTAACGATCTTTTTCAAGTGTTTTGGCTATATTTGTCAAAAGATTGCCAATACATTGCTTATATATTAAATACTTTCTTAATAACATTCCAAATCAATTTAAGTTCACTTTAAAAATTCTTTGTATTGATAATGCTTTAAAATTTTCTCATTCTGATGTTAAATCTCTTTGTGAACAACATGGTATTTTATATCAAACTACATGTTCTCATACATTTCAACAAAATAGGATTGCGAAGCATTATCATCTTCTTGATGTTGCCTACACCATGATGATTGGGATGAATCTGCCATGGCATTTGTAGTCTAATACCTTTTCTACTACTTCTTATCTTATTAATCACATGCCATCTACACCCTTAAGAGGAGATATTCTTTTTCAACAACTTTGTCCTATCCAATAATCATTTCCTTTACCCTTAAAGGTATTTGGTTGTACGGTCTTTGTCAAAAATCTTGCTCCAAACCTTGATAAACTTTCTTCCAAATCCATAAGTGTGTTTTTGTTGATTCCTCTTATACTCAGAAGGGATATCACTATTATCATCCTACTTCTCTTTAATAGTTTATTTCTTCTAACATAGTTTTCTTGAAGGATACTCCCTATTTCTCATTCTCTTCCTCCACTTTTACCACTAATCCATTGCCTCAAACACCACCAGTTGATCCTGCTATTCTTCCATGTCAATCCTTGTCATCTAATGTTACACCACCTTAGGTACACTTTTTGCAGGTCTATCACATCGCCGACAACACAACTATAAATTCATGAGCCCCTCTTCTTTCCATAGAAGCAGATCCACCCTCTTCCTCTTCTTATTTACTAATTTCTCTATACAAAGGTACACACCTATCTACTTATATGTCCTCTTTCTCACTGTGCTTCTTACAGATCTCTTGTCTCTTCCCATCACACCTTTGTTGTAGTCATGACCATAGAATCTATTATCTAGAATTATGAGGTTGCCCTAACTATTCCTCAATGGAAAATGGCTATGGATGTTGAAAAGTAGGTTTTAAACACTCGAGGGATGTGGCAGCTTGTTCCTCGCCCAATAGACATTTTTGCAATTAGTAGCCAGTGCATCTTTATTGTTAAATGGAAGGCTAATGGCTCTGTAGTTTTACGTAGACTTTTAAAGTGGATTATGCTAAAACATTCTCACATGTGACTCATTTTAACTTTATCAAGGCTTTACTCATTGTTAACAATGGCTAGTTGCTTACTCATATGGATGTTAGCAATGTCCTTCCCTATAGCGATTTAAAGGAAACTGTCTACGTAAAGCAACCTCTAAGATATATTGCTCAAGAGGAGCATCATGCTTGCGTATTCTCGATCATGCTTTCTCATAGTTTTCGCTAATGTACAGTCGACCTCTCTATCTTTGTTAAGAACTCCATGGGTAAGTGTATTATTCTAACTATTTCATGTAGACAATATTATTCTAACAAATGATGATAACAATGACATTCATGGTACTCTAGCCAAACAATTCATTGTTAAAGACATAGGCAAACCTAAATATTTATTGGATATTGAGTTTGCTTATTACAAAAAGAAGATAGTACTCTCCTAAAGTAATGTTCTTGACCTGTTAAAGGAAATAGGACTTTTAGATTGCTCACTAATTAAGTAGAATCCTCTCTATTCAAGTGATAATTCAGAGCCATTTAGAGATATTAGGAGGTATCACAAATTAATTGGAAAATTGATCTATCATATTGTTACTCAACCTAACATAACTTATGCTATTAGACTCTTAAGTCAATTCATGAAACCAAAATTTATACACTAACAAGGCACAATAAGAGTCCTATCCTATAATAAAGACAATCTTGGAAAGGGGTTTGATTGATTCCAAGCATGGACATTTTAATGTGGTTGCCTATTCAAATTCAAGTTATGCTAGTAACAAGGATAGAAAATCAACTTCTGGATGTATATATGTAAAGGGTAACCTAGTAACTTGGAGAAGCTAAAAGCAGAATGTGGTGTCCAAATCTAATGTAGAAGAAGAATATAGATCTGTATCTCAGACAACGAGTGAAATAGTGTAATTGATATCTCTCTTAATGGAAACTGATTTTTCTGTTTCTATACCAATGATTATACGTTGTGATAATTAAGTTACTACATACATTGCTAGCAATCACACTTTTAACGAATGTAGTAAATACATTAAGGTTGATTGATACTATCTTTGTGAACTTGTAAAGAATGGGACTATTATTAAACCATATACTAGAATCTTCTCAACAACTTATTGATATATTTACCAAAAGTCTTAGAACTAATGTATTCAGACATCTATGTAACAAGCTAGATCTCTTTGACTTGTATCATCTAACTTGAAAGGGAGTGTTAGTTGCTATACTCTATATGTGTCTTTATGTACATAGGTAATCAGATCTTATAAACGATCCATTTACTGTTGTATATATATATCTTGTATCTAATGAAAAACACTAGAGATTATTTCTTTCTCCAGTACAAACTTATTAGAGACACCCACAGCAATATTGTTGTGGCACAAACATAGAGACAAACCTCTTTCATTAAATAGACCAGATTTGTTACAACCAACAGTCTAGACATATTCTTCCCTTTTATAAAGCATTGCAGCCCTAAATGTGAAACTAATGAAATCATTTTTCTCTCTTAAACTTCCAACACCAGCTGCAGCCCTCATTCCTTCAGTGCATTTTGCGTTGTCTCTGGTTTCCTTGAATCATGTGGTTTTCTTAAAGATTTCATGGATCAGAGCAAGCTTTGCAATCTAACTTTTGTAATTCATTTCTGGCCACAACCATCCTATACTTGTTGAAATCCCCTCAGGCATTATGAAGAATGCCTTGAAATAAACAAAGTCAATTGTCATCCAATTATGAAGACACTCACAATTATGAATAATGATCAAGTGTATATTTTAAGTAAACAAAAAAGTGCACATTTAAGTAATAAAACATCATTTCTCAATTTTGTAGGATTACATGTCTTTCTCTTTCGAAACACAGGCTAAAATTCACAATTTTATTCATAAAGCAAATAGAACATATCTATTTGAAAATCTTAAGAATGAATTATATGAAGTAAACGTTGCTAACATTTCAAAAGTTTCCAAATATGTGGAAAGAGGAGCAAATATGTAATACCGTTGGAGTAAGTAAAAAACATAAGAAAGAAATAGGTGACATTATGTGAGGACATTATGATGTCTATTTTCCTTATAGAAGAATCTACATCAAAAGGAATTCTCACAATATTCTATAAATTTGCATTTCAAGATTATAAAATCTAGTTTACCCTTTAATGGTTCAAGAATAAAAACATGAGCTATAAAACTTCATTTCTTTAAATGATCTATATTGGGTTTTCTTGTGGTTTACAATTCATAAGGAGTACTTGGAACAAATTTAGTGAATATTCTATTTTACACATAATTTGCTATAACCACGGTCTTTCCCCAAAATTCTTTAGAAAGACCTAAATGTAAAAGCACGCATCTAATAGAATTCATCAAAGATTAATTTTTTTCTTTCCACCACACCATTTTATTGTGGTGTATAAGGTATTGTACTATGCATTTTGATTTCATGCTCTACACAAAAAAATTTAAATTCTTTTAAATAATATTCTCTACCTCTATCTATTTTTAATACATTAATATTCCTCCCAAGTTGTTTTTGAACTTTCATCTTATATGTCTTAAAATAAGTTAATACTTATGTTTCATGAGATATTTGATAAATATAGGAATATTTGAAAAATCATCTATAAATGTCATAAAATATTCTTTATTATTATATATTTGCATATTAAGAGAACTACATACACCTATTAAACCTAATAGTTCTTTAAATCTATGTCCTTTAAAAAATGATTTTTTAGTCATTTTTCCAACTAAGCAATGTTAACAATAATTAAGCAAGGAATATCCAATTTTAAACATGTAAATGTAAATTTCCTTTTAAAGCATGCAATAAATTTACAATCTTAACAATATTTAATGAAATAATAAAACAATAAAAGTTTATTATTATTATTTCCTTCTTGATTTATTTAATTTTTTTATATCCTGTAAACCTAACCTTCATCGACGCTTGAAATCCGCTGGATTGGGGCGTCACCAACGACGGTGTGATCCAAGCGGACGATGAGTGTTGACTGTGCGAGGCGGTGGATACAGCGTGGTTGTGCGTCTGCGCGAACAGGGAATCGGTCGAGCAAGTGGAAAGGCGTGCGAGCAGACGATGAGGGTGCACAGTGGGCAACGACACGGTGAGACGAGCAATGCTCGGCAACGAGGGTTTCTCTTTGTTTAATCCACTTGCTCGACCGATTAATTTTTATCGTACCTTTACTTTAATTATGAGAACAATTAATTTTTTATCATACCTTTACTTTAATCCACTCTCCTTGAGTAACCAGAATAGATATTCAAGTATTTGAACCTTTGAACTTTTCAAATATTTTGCGATCTTTTATAACTAACAGTCCCAGGTACCAGATAACAAAAGCTCGTTTTCCGTATTCCCAAACCATTCTAATTGGTTCAGTCTAGGTGCAATTTGAGCTATTTACTAAAATTCTACAAACTCAAGAGCAGCAATACAATAACAGGGACTAACAAAGAGAGGAGCCGTACCAAGGAAGCACGCATGGTGCGTACCTGCGTTGCCGCATCCGACCATGAGGAGGCGGGAAGACGAGGGGACGAACTTGCGGATGAAGGGGCGGAGGGTGGAGTAGCGCTGGTACCAGTCGAAGGAGGCGGCGGCGCCATCCTCCAGGTAGCGGGAGTCCCAGTAGTCGGCGATGCCGTAGTTGTCGGCGTTGCAGCTCGAGACGTCCCTGTGCATCTTCCGCCGCTCCCGAGACCTCTTCCTTCCGTTGGTGTGGTTGGTGTGGTTTTTTCCCAATTTTAGTTTTAGGGTTCTGAAAATCAAAATCAATAATTATTAAAAAATAAATGAAGGAAATGCTTATTTAAAAAGTTTAATCTAACACGTACGTTTGAACTGAATCTTTCGTTATTGGTGTTTATGGACCTTCAATCCTATCTCATATAAAAAAATTTCCTAGATGAATTAGGTTTGATTGGTAGTTCATTTTCCCTCTCTTGAATTGTTGGAGATAACTTTAATCTTATTAGATACTCCTCAGAAATGTCTTCTTTTAAGTTTAGGTCGAGTCAGGACCCATCCATAACTTTTTTTAATGATTTCATTTTTAAATTTCAATTATCAGATTTCTGACTATCAAATTAGAAATTTACATGGTCAAATTTTTAAGTTAATATTGTCCAATCAACTTTGGACATATTTCTAATCTCTTCTTCTTGGATCAATGTTTTTCCTAAAGCTAATTGCATTAGTTTAAGTCATACCACCTTGGATCATCTTTCTATTCTTTTAGATACTTCTCCGTTTTTGGGTGGCCCTGAACCATTTAGATTTTTTAAATCTTGGTGTTTCATTGATGGATTTGATGATTTGGTCACCCAGTTCTAATTAAACTTTGAATCATATGCAAATCCCTTAATCTCATTGGCTCCTAAGCTTAAATCCCTTAAGATGGTAATTAAATCTTGGATGGCATGCTTTAGCTCTCCCACTACTCTCATTAAATCTTTGGAATCTCAAATCAGTGGTTGGGATTGTTTAAGTGAAACTAGGCCTTCAACTTTTTCTAAACTTGTCTCTCTTGCTTCTTTAAAATCTTGTCACTTTGATCAACTTCCGAGAAGAGAAATGGATTTGAGGAAATCTAGAGCCTTATGGTTGAAAGAAGGTGATAATAACATGGTCTACTTTCATAAAATTATTAATGGTCATTACAGGAGAAATACTATTCAGTGTATTGAGATTGATAATACATTAGTATTTAACCCTACCTCCATCAACAATGAATTTATTGATTTCTTCTATTCTCTTTTTAACCATGCTCCCTATATCTTGGTTGATTATGACTGGGATGCTTTGTTCCCAAAAAAAGTAAACCATTTTTCTGTCCAGGACTCCCCTTTTTTGGCTGAGGAGATTAAAGATGCTGCCTTCTCTCTTGGGGCTAAGAAAGCCCCAAGTCCTGATGGCTTCCCCTTACTCTTTTTCCAAACATACTGGCCCCTTGTTAATAATGACATTTTTAACATGTGTAATCTTTTTTTTAGTACCTCTAAAAAAATTTAGGCAGTAAGAGTTAGGGATTTCATACCGTTCAGTTTAATTAATAGTACTTATAAGATCATAGCTAAAATTCTTTCTAATAGATTATCTATGGTTTTGCTTGATGTCATTGAAGAAAACCAATGTGTCTTCATTAAAGGAAGAAATATTTATGATGGCTTTTTAGCTGCTCAAGAAATTACAAATTTCTTGCATGTTGAGAAAAAACAAGGTTTGATCTTGAAACTTGACTTTGAAAAGGCTTGTAACAAAGTTAATTGGGACTTCCTTCTCATGGAGAGGAATGGGATTTAGTGAAAGATGAATTCATTGCATTCAAAATTGCATTTCCTCTGCTCATTTTTCTTTGTTAATTAATGGTTCTCTTGTGGGATATTTTAAATCCAACAATGGTCTTAAGCAAGGAGACTCATTTGTCTCCTTTTTGTAAGGATCAATCATGGCCACTAAAAGGAGGTGAATAGTGATTTTTCAAATTTAAACAATTTTTGTATGAAGTTTTGACTAAAATTTAAAGTAAACGAAATACGAACGATGAAAACAATACAATATTGAAACGAATAATTCGAAATAAAATCGAGTTCGAATTTTGAAATACAATAACGTGCGTATGGTTGATTTAATGTAAAAACAATAACAAGAATGCGAAAATAAAAGCACACAGAGAATTTTTAGGTAGTTCACCAACTGACTATGTTCTCCCCTAAGTTTAAGAAGTTTGAGCCTAGTCTAATCACTATTAAAATTATTACAACCATGTACCCAAGTGTTTAAGGTCGAATACCCAACCAACTACAATAAGGATTTGTGGTTGTACCCTCCAACTAACACAAAACTAAGAGTTTAAGGTCAAACTCTTCAACTAATAAGAGTTTAAGGTCAAACTCTTCAACCAATAAGAGTTTAAGGTCAAACTCTTTAACCAACAAGAGTTTAAGGTTAAACTCTTCAACCCACCACTTCAAAAGGAGTACCCACATGTGTTTAGGTTGAACACATGTCAAACCAACAAAAGAAAAAGAAAATCAATCCCTTTCAGAGCAATTAGAATGAGTTCACCTAGAAGGAGTGAAGAATTCAAACTTTAAGTTTTTGCGCTTCAAGATCTCCTCCCACCAAAGCACAAAAATTCATCGAAACAAGTTTGAGATGTGAGCACTAGAGCTGTGAGAAGAAGAGTGAAAATTCGTGAATAAATAGTGTGTAAAAATGATGAATTAGGCTCCTATTTATAGATGCAAACTTAATTTAAAATTAGTCCAAAATCGTTATAACGATTTTAAAATTGTTATAATGTTTTTCCATTTTACCATATTTTTTCAACTAAATCATTGTATTGAATGGGTGTTCCGACAAATTTGTTATAACATTTTCAAAATTGTTATAATGATTTTCCTACGTGTTAAATCTTGGATTTTTCAAATCTAATCTTAACGACTAAATCTTTTTCAAAAAATTTCCTAATTAGTGGCAAATTCTAAATTTGTTATAACAATTTTTAAATCGTTATACCAATTTTGCTTGAGTATCTAAAATTACGGATTTCCTAGATTAAATTTCTAAGTAAATATTTTTTCAAAAACTTTCTTAAGTATTATTTGAAATTCAAAATTCGTTATAACGATTGTATAAATCGTTATACCAATTTTCCTAAATTCCTTAATATATGAAATTTTCTCTAATGAACTTATTTTTCAAAATATTTCATAAGTTTTGGAATATAATCAAAAATTGATGTAACGATTTTCAAAATCTCAAATGCAGAATCTTGTGATTTGTCATATGAATAGTGAATCATTATTTTGATTTTGGCCTGTATTGATTTTAATGTGTGGACTTAAAATCTAAATGAGTGACATATATTAGTGTTTAAACCTTTTTAAATGAATATGTGTGTTCGTGATTTGTCTTCATTGGTTTCAATACTTTCATCTTTAATTTCTGGAATTTCTTTAACACGCTTTCATCCTCTTTTGACTTCATCATTTTGTAGCTTTAACTTAATTCATTCATCTCTTCATCTTCTTCACATCAAGTTGTATAACATCATTAAAACCTATAAAATGTGAGTTCTCAACACTATTTTGTTTCTCATTGTTGCACAATTTTTGGATGGAATGTGTAGAAGGCCCATTGGTAATAACCTTATTAGTGGAATAATGATTACTAAGAATGAACCTCAAGTATGTAATTTACATTATGCAAATGACACCTTATTCTTTCTCAAACCTGACATCATCAATGTTATCAATATTAAAAGAATTCTTAGTCTATTCCAAGCTATTTCTGGCCTTAAGATAAACTTTGAAAAATCTTTACTCTCTTCCATTAATGTATCAATGCAAGAGCTTGATAACTACTGCAATATTTTTAATTGTTGTAGGAGTGACTTCCCTATTACCTATTTGGGCCTCCCTCTCCATTATAAAATAGTTTCTGCCCAACACTAGAACCTTGTGATTGATAAAATGAATGTTAAGTTAGTAAAATGGAATGACAAGTATGTATCTTTTGCTGGTAGGCTCACTCTAATTAATTCAGTTTTATCTACCTTTCCTACATATCATCTGTCTGTCTTGCATATCCCTACTAGTGTAATTAATAATATTGACAGAATTTGCAGGAACTTGTGGAATGGATCTTCTAGGGAGAAAAAGATACATTTGGTTAATTGGGAAAAGATTTGTAAACCAAAAAAGTGTAGTGGTTTGGGCATTATTAATTTGAAAAAGTTTTCATTAGCCTTGAAAGGAAAATTAGTGTTTAAACTTCTACAAGATTGTTGGTCGAACTTTTTGGAATGATCAATAAATAATTAATATGTGTTTGATATATTTTAATTTTACTACAAGTACACGGGTTCAGATGTAATTAGTATGCAAGTACGAGTTTGTCCATAGGGATTGTAGGGTTGATGCTTTGTTAAATTTGTATGCTACAATTACTAGAACAATTAATAAATTAAAGCAATGTCATAGTTGCTCTGTCCCAAGTAATCGCTAGGCTATTCTTTAATTAATTTATATATTTGTAATTCTTAGAAAAATTTCATTAAACTCAATTATGTCTTTACTTAAGTTATTTGGATTTAAAAGAAGCTCTTAGTAAAATATCAAGATTCTTCACTAAAAGACCTAAGCAATTAGGTTTTGATTCCAAATACTTAATTTTTCTTATCTTTGAGATATTCTATGTTTCAGTTTGCATGCAATTAATTTTAATTTAATTAATATGTGATAACCAATGGAATTAGTTTGTGAATAAACCACTTAATCAACAGACTTCCTCGTTAGTAAAAGGTAAGTTTGGATTTCAGGTGAATATAATTCTCGATTCTTTGAACTTATAAAAATTGCTTGTTTTTCTTTTTGTTCTTTTTGTTTTAAGGGGATCACAAACAACACATGAAACAAAACACACATATAATTAATTGCACGAATGTAATATCATTCAACAATATAGTACAACACATATAGTATATGTAAAAGAAAAAGAAAAGGAGAGAACACCTAATTATCCGTTGCAATTTTTACACTCTAAAACTTGCTTAGGTTAAGCGCTCTTTTTGTCTTTACTTCCAACCCACCAAGTCGTCAAGTTGACAAACTTTCCTTTCAACCTTGAATGACTTTCTGGGCATCACTTCATATTTCACCAAGGAACAAAGGAGGAAGTAGTTGGTGTCAAGAGTCTTCCCTTCAAGAATACGCTCAAGTAGAGAAAAGAATAACAAATACAATAGGGAAAAGAGAGAAGAAGAAGAAGAAGTTGTCATTCTCTTCTTAGGAAGAAGATGGAAGATGGAGAAGATGGAAGTATGGTTACAGATGGTGTTTGGATGAAGGAGTGGGGGGGGGGGGGGGGGGTTTGTGACTAAGGGACTCCTTTTATTAATTGAGGGAGTGGTAGTTCCTCGTCAAAGAAGTTATCAAGGGTGTGGTGCAACTTCCTCCATCTGGACATGTAGAATTGTTCCATGCAATCCCACTTTCATTCCCTGCCAGCCCACGTTCTTCATGATTGATCATTTGCTAAATTGAATTCCTCAACTCTATCTCTTACGTGAATTCCTTACAATTGCTTATAAAAATACCTTTCCATGAAGCAAGTCACCTTATAGGAGAAATAATTCATCATATATTATCATCTACTATAGTTATATTTTCTATTATATCAATAAAACTTGTTGTGAAGAAAAATACTTTGGTCAGTTGGTAAACTAGTTTACCAACGGAGTAAATTCGTTAGTTAACTAGTTTACGCACAGACCTTATAACTTAACATGATCCGTGGCTTTTTCCGTGAATTAACTAGATTACTAATAGACTGGGTCGTTGGTTATACCATTCTCTTTCAATAAACAATCTTTGACATATTCATGAAAATAATTTTCACGGCTTAAAATTTAATTCATGCATCAATAAAGTGAATAAATGTGCATAATACTTAAAAACATAGTTAACCTTTCAATCATCATTATCAAATGTAAAATACAATTAGAACTTAATAAGATGTATGAATTAATATCTATAAAATATACACATTTGAGTTTGAACAATTATCCCCAACCCAATCTTTGGTGCAAGATTATTAAAGCAAGATTTTTGTGTAGAGGTTTTGGTGCTTTATTTAACTCTTCTTCTGCTAAAATCTCCTCTTTATGGAAGCTATTGAAATCCACCTTCAATCAACTCCTTCCTTTCTTTAAATTTGGAGTTGGTAATGGAGTGAATACATCCTTTTGGAGAAATAGATGGCATTCCTATGAGTTCCTCTGTGATTCATACCCAGAGATTTATAACATTTATGGTAATCACAAAATTAGTGTTAATAGGGCACTTAACTTCTTCTTCTCTTCTCAAGTGATTGAAAACAATTTGAGAAGAAACATACCTACTAATTCTTTCTTTTCTTTTTATTCTTTAATCAATAGTATTATGATTTCTGATAATAGTGATGTAGTTAGTTGGTGGCCTAGCTCCTTAGGTGATTTCTCATCTAAATCCTATTATAATGTTATCTCTGATGGAGGATGTAAACAAAAGTTGTATAAGTTAGTATGGAAATCTATCTCCCCCCCTAAAATTAAATCCTTCTTTTGGTTGTTTATTAATGATAGGTTATTATCTAAGGCCAACCTTTGGAAGAGAAGTTGGAGAGGAGATCTTTTATGTTCTCTATGTAAATTGTATATTGAAAATTGCCAGCACTTATTCTTGGATTGTAGTTTGTTAAAGACTTTTGGTTATCAAATGTAAATGCCTACCAGTCGTTCCTAAGTCTTTTAGTGACGAACTTCTTTTCCTATGTTATTCATAATTATTCGGTAGGCTATGGTTTGAAATTGTGAAGTTCATTAATGCTAGCTTACTATTATACTTTCTAAATTAATAGAAACAATGCTATTTTCTCTAACCAAAACTTTTCTTGTATTAATACGGTTATTGAAAGTTTTAATCTTGCTGTCTTGGTTAGAAAACTTGCATTCCAAAAAGTTTGACAAGGTTAATCTTCAACTTGATTTACTAGCTACTCCTACTACTAATGTTGCTCCAGCTAACTCCATCTCTGAAGTGCCCAGAAGATGGGGAGATCAAATGGATGATGTTGTTTAATGAATTTCTATATAGGATGTTGATGGTTTTCTAGTCATGAATGAAACTCTATCAAGTGCTTTTGTAATTTTGTTGCACTAGAAGTGCAAACTACTAATGTAAATTGTTATTTTGGGTTTAGTTAATATAGTATTACTTTTTAAAAAAAAAAATCTAACACGTACGTGAAATAAATTTATACATGAAAAATGCAAATGTCACATCTTATGCACGTTTCACATGTACATATATGTAATTTATAATTTTCAATTCAATTTAGTAGTAAAATTTGTAATCTCAACTTATATTTTAAGAAAACATAGAAAAACAAAGTTGTCAATTGACATACCAATACAAATGTTGATTGACACATCGATACAGTTATTGGTGAATATGAATAGCAGTATATAACTCTAACTCTACTTTATATATACAAGTTATGTTATAACCTCTAATGTATCCAACAATACAATATTGAAGTATGTGTGCTTGTGCAACTGTAAATTAAGTCATTACTGAATCATGTAAAATCTCTTGTGTGCTCATGTGCATGATTGTTCTTCTTCCATTTTCTATGCTTATAACAATGAGGAATGTAAGTGCGTCCTTAGATTATCTTTGGTGCAATCCACTTGTCAATTTGGTATCAAAGCTAAAGTTGAAGAAGAACTAGTGTAAGCATCAAGTGAGAGTAAAATAGCAAAAGACAAAAAGATCAAGATTAATAGGTTTGATGACAATGGCTTTAAGTTTTGGATGATGTAAATTAAAGACTATCTATATCAGAAGCATCTACACAAACCATGTCTAGGGAGGAAGTCAAAAGCAATGGGCCAAGAGGACTAGGAGTTGCTAGACTGTGAGACGCTATGTGTGGTGAGGCAGATGTTGGCAAGGAATGCTGCGTTCAACATTGTTAGGGAGAAGACAATGACCGGTTTGATGAAGGCACTTTCAAACATGTAGAAGAAGTCATCAGCTTCTAACAATGTGTACTTGATGCGCCAACTCTTTAACTTAAAGATGACAAAATGTAATTCTATCATAGACCATATCAACATGTTCAATATGCTAATTACCCAACTTAATTCAGTTGGCATAGTGTTTGATGATGAGGTAAGGGCATTGATCTTGCTATCATTTTTGCTTGAGAGTTGGTCTGTAGTGGTGACCAAAGTGAGTAACTCGGTGAGTCACAAAAAACTCAAGCTAAATGATATGCAGGATTTAATCAGTCTTAAGTGAAGACATCTAAAGTAAAAATAATGGTGAAGCTTCTACCTCTACCTTGAGTGTAGAAATAAGGGAAGACAATAGCAAAAGGGACAAAGATCTCAAACTAGATCAAAGAATAGAGGGAAGTGAAAAAGCAAAAAAGATGTTACTTGCTAGAACTGTGGGAGGAAGAGTCACTACAACAATCAATGCAAAACTCCTAAACAAAAATATAAAATGGTTGGGTTAGAAGACACTACAACAAACTTTGCTTCAAGTGATGTTGCAAATGCTTTAGTATGTTGCATTGACAACATTATTGCATCCTAGATTATGAACTCAGGAGCATCTTTTCATTCCACTAACAAGAGGGAGCTACTACAAAATTATGCTACCATTGAGAAGAAGAAAATTTATCTTGCAAATGACAACTACTTGGAGATAGTGGGCAAGGGAGATGTCTTGATTAAGACTAACAATGGAGAAGTGTAGAAATTAAGGAATGTCAAATATATATGTCCCTTCAAAGAATCTGATTTTTTGAAGGTCAACTAGACAATGAAGGTTACCATATTGATTTTGGAGGAGAAAAATGGAAGGTAACCAAGAGAGCCATGATAGTGTTCAAAGGAGAGAAGAGGGGAACACTCTATATGACATCTGACTCTACAGATGTCATTGTTGTTGTTGTTGAGAGTTTTGATGTGTGTAGTGTATGGCACAGAAGAATAGAACATATGAGTGAAAAGGGACTAAAAGTGTTGGCATCAAAGGGAAAATTTTCAGGTCTAAACCGAGTGGACATGGAATTCTATGAAAACTGTATTTACAGGAAGTAGAAGAGAGTGAGCTTCTCTAAAATAGTGAGTAGGGAACAAGAAGAAGAAGAAAAGGATAACAAAAACAAAATATTAAGAAAAGAAAATATTTAAAAATATTAAAAAAAGAAACATTATAAATTTTAAACCTCAGCCTAACAGAAACATTAGTTCAACCTCAACCTTCCATAGTCTTCTTACAAAGAGACCTAGATGAGGACATCTACATAGAGCAACCTAGAAGCTTTGAAGGGTTAGGCAGCAAGAAGCAGTTGGTATGCAAACTATAAAAGAACTTCTACAGATTGAAACAAGTACCTAAGCAATGGTACAAGAAGTTCGATAGCATCATTTGTGTTGTCGAATTTAGGGAAGCTATTGAACTTCAGGAGGTGTGATGTAGATTCCTACTACTACTACAAAGCTCTAAGTGGGAGCTATTTGATTCTATTGCTTAATGTGGATGATATACTTATTGTAGGAAGCAACCTGTAGAAAATTAATAAGCTAAAGAAACTTATATCCAAAGAATTTGACATGAAAAACCTATGTGAGGCAAAGTAAATGCTTCAAATGAAGATTAAGAGAAATAGGCTAGCGACAACACTATTGTAGAGGTGTCAATCATGTCGACATGGCTTGACATGGTCAACAACATAGTTTGACCGTGGGCCCCACCACCGGCATGCCAGTACCAACTCCGACAGCTAGCTCCCTATTGGCCCATACTTAGACAGGTTGATCGGGGGGCCAACTGGCCCATCATCAGCATGCCGGTACCAACTCCGGCAGCTGGCTCCCTGTTGGCCCATACTTAAACATGTTGATCAGGGGGCTAGCCAGCCCGTCGCTGGCATGCTGGTACCAAACTCCGGTAGCCGACTCCCTATTGGCCCATACTTAGATAGGTTGATCGGGGGGCTAGCTGGTCTATCGCCGGCATGCCGATACCCAACCCTGGCAGCTGGCTCCCCAGATCCCCCCAACATGCTCCCCCTTATGGGGTGATCGGATAGAACCAGCCAGCCGACTATCGGCACACCGGTAAAACACCCCGGTGGCTGACCTTTAACTCTCCCACCAATGTGCAGGTCCATTCATGCGCCTAGTCTGATCTCCAGGATAAACACGCGACAGCCGAACTCCTAATCGGTGCAAAGCTCCAGCTGTTTCTCCTGAATCACCAACTGAAAACTCCTGGTGGATCCCGATCCCAACCAGTCGGCATTTGCCTATCACGTGGCGGCTGCCGGTTAGCTACCCGAAAAGGCAAGCTGAATCAATTAGGAAAATACGATGATATTTAATCACTTAAATCTCGCAATCAATCAATCACGCCGATCGCGTGATTGAATCGAGACATATGCCGGCTTCCATCTAGGGATCCCCCCAAAGAAGGAAGGAAACCCCTTATAAAAGAAGGGGCCTTCCACCCCATTCAGCAGGCTTTGGACTCTGGAAAAAGAACGCTGGTTCGGATGATTGGTTGAAGGCACCGAAGGAGAAGAGCTGCTCGGAGCCCCGACGCCCTCTTGCCACACCAGAGCGAGGACTTTCGATCACCGTCGACGACTCCCTACAGGTAAGCCCCTCTTTCCTCGATGTTTTACGTACGATTTAGCGACGTTTTTCTCGAGTCTCAACCATGCTAGACCCTTCCCATGCAAGGGAAAGGTCGGAGGACATGCCCAAATGTCATTCCTTTGGATAAACTTTCGAAGGTACCGGCAGCCTCCCTCCCAGCCAGGTGAATCCACCCGACCTGGTCGAGTTCAGTTCTGTTGCGACCCCTCTGTCGGGTCCTTTTACGTGGAAACTCACAGTTTCCCCACGTGTTTTGCGCATTTTACCCATTTTCTGCATATTTCTCTGGGAGGTGTAAGACCACCCTCTCGATGCCCCAAAAAGGCTTCTGGGATGATGCCGCCGGCATGCATCCTTGCCAGCGTCGGTCGTTTGGGCGTACGAACATGTATGACCCAACGGTTCCCTTTTCTCTGGGAGGTGTAAGACCACCCTCCCGATGCCTCAAAAAGGCTTCCGGGATGTAGCCACCAGCATGCATCCTTGCCGGCGTCGACCGTTCGAGCGTACGAACACGTACGACCCAATGGTTCCCTTTTCTCCGGGAGGTGTAAGACCACCCTCTCGATGCCCCAAAAAGGCTTCCGGGATGACATCGCCGGCATGCATCCTTGCCGGCATCGACCATTTGGGCGTACGAACATGTACGACCCGACGGTTCCCTTTTCTCTGGGAGGTGTAAGACCACCCTCCTGATGCCTCGGAAAGGCTTCCGGGATGTAGCCGCCAGCATGCATCCTTGCCGGCATCGACCATTCGAGCGTACGAACACGTACGACCCAACGGTTCCCTTTTCTCTGGGAGGTGTAAGACCACCCTCCCGATGCCCCGAAATGGCTTCCGGGATGACATCGCTGGCATGCATCCTTGCCGGCATCGACCGTTTGGGCGTACGAACATGTACGACCCGACGGTTCCCTTTTCTCCGGGAGGTGTAAGACTACCCTCCCGATGCCCCGGAAAGGCTTCCGGGATGACGCCGCTGGCATGTATCCTTGCTAGCGTCGGCTGTTCGGGCGTACGAACATGTACGACTCGACGGTTCCCATTTTTCCGGGAGGTGTAAGACTACCCTCCCGATGCCCCGGAAAGGCTTCCGGGATGACGCCACCGGCATGCATCCTTGCCGGCATTGGCCGTTCGGGTGTATGAGTATGTACACCCGAGCGGTTCCCGGTCATTGGAGAGTTTTTCTATCCCCTAGAAAGACTTCCTGGATGAGGCCAGGCGTGGCCTGACTGACTGTCATTATTTTCTGTTTTTAGAGCTGAAGAGAGGCCGGGATTGCCCGAGCTGTCTGGGGGTGCCTAACACTTTCTCCAACAGTACCCTGAGCCCCGTATCCAGTTCTCTCTTGTTTTGTATATCGTTACACAATTTCACATCATTCTCGTGGTTTTATTGTTTCAATGGTGGAAGGACACTTCCCCATCCAGTTTTCCTTGTTTTCTACCGAAAAATAAGGTGGCGACTCTGTTCAATGAGCCATCGACCCCATGTGGTAATGCGCTCACATAATCACCTTTCAATTCTCTGTACCTCGGTTCATCCGCTGGTGGATACCCATGGGCTTCCGGGTGATAGCCAGATGAAAGAGAGGGTACACTTATCAATCAACTCCAACAATCATAAGATCATTATAAATCAACCTATCTCTATATAGGACTCAAAATCATACAAAACTATTATTCATAGAATTTCTCTTGCTAACTCTATATAAGACACTTTCAATCATAATTTAAACAAATCATTCTTATAACTCTCTAAATATTTATTTATTTATTTTTGTAATAGCTCCCCCTAAATGTGAGCCATCACACTTCCTAAATATTAATAATTAGTTTCATATGTTCAACCAAAGATCCTACAAGTTCCATAATAATTTGTTTTTATTTTTAAACTAATAGCAACCCAATACAATAAATCATGTAGAAATTAAGGATTTTGGCACTCACATTTTCTTGGGTCTTTGAGAGTTAGTTTTCAAAATATTAAATTTATTTCCAATAGGTAACCATATTTTCTTTTGATTTCTTTTTAGAACAAATACAAAATCACCATTATAAACTCTTCTAAAAAATCCACCACAATATGGAACATCATCAAACTTGTATGAGGGTCAATATGCAAGAGTGCATTTATGGATATGCTCTCTATCATATGCAATGTATCTAGAAGCATTTCTTGATAATTATTTGATTTTATTTTTCAGTATGTTATTTTCTTCTTTCAAATCACAGTTAATACAATTAGTCTTGCTTTTCTGGTCAAGTGTATCTTTACTTTCCTTTACTAGTCTACTTACTATATCATGTAAAGAATTATTTACCTTTTCAAGTTCAGAAATGCATATAATATTATTTTGTTTTTCTATCAAAGCTCTATTTTCCTTTCTAAGTTTTTCAATTTCAATTAAAATCCTATCATTTTCTTGTTGCAAATTATCAACACAAGAAGTTTCCTTTTTCAACAATTTCTTTTGTTCTTTATATTAATCATGCATGGTAAAATATGCATCCATAAGCTCATCATAACCACAAATATTCCTATCAATAGAGTTTTGAGAATCGGAGTGTACCTCGTCTTCTTGTGCCATGAAGCATATGCTGACTTGATCTTCCTTTGAGATATTTGATTCATCATCACTTGATGAACTAAGTTCATCCCGCATTGCTTTGAAGGCTTTTTTGAATTTCTCATACTTCTTGAATTTCTTTTCCTACTTTCCTTGTTGATCTTTCAATAATGGGTAGTGCCTCTTGTTCCGCTTTTCCACAACACTTGTAATTCAATTCTTGTAAAAATTGTGTGTGCGAAATATTTTAATTTCACTGCAAGTGCATGGGTTCAGATATAGCTAGTGTGCAAGTACAAGTTTGTCCACAAGGATTGGTTTTGTTTGGTGTTTAGTTGAATTGGTGTATTCAATTAATGGAACAAGTGATTAAATATCTTTTAAGCAATATCATAGTTGCTCTGTTCCAATTAACCGCTAGGATGCTCTTTAAATACCTTTTGCATTATACTTTCCAGAGAGTTCTTTCATTAACTTTTAATTTCTTCACCACTTAGAATACTTGGATTTTAATCTTAGTATTTTAGTGAATGATTTGAATTTTACACTGAAATACTCTATCTAGTGAATTTTACTTCCAAATATTTAATTCTTCTTATATTTTAACATTATACACTTCAGTTTGCATAAAATTTATCATTTTACACAAAAAAAGTACTTAACCCTTGAGGTAGCTCATGGGTAAACGTCTTCACCCTCGAGATTACTTGAGGGTTGTGCGAAATTGTGAGTTTTAGAAGTAAAAACAGTACGATTCGAATTAGCTAAAACTTCTAAGAGTTGAATATTTATATTTTTGGTCATTTTCAAACACAACAAACACGCAATGCATGAAACACATTACAATACAAATAACTTGTAAAATAAAAGTGCAACATTCAACATCACCAGTAAACCTAAAAATAATATCTAATTACCGTAACCGAGTTGATAAAGTGGGTGTTTGTAGATTCGAGTGTAAGTATAAGGGTAAAGTAAAAATAAAGAAAATGAAAATGGAAAGAACACCTAATGTTTCACTATAATTTCTTCCTTCGAAGCTTGCTCAGGTTGGGAACTTCTCTTTGTCTTTACTTTCGATCCACCAAGTCGTCAATCTGGCAGGCCTTCCTTCTGACCTTACAATGAGATTTTGGGTGTCACTCCGCAATTACACCAATGAATAGAGGAGGAAGCAGCCGACACCGAGAGTCTCTCCTTCAAGGATACACTCAGGTTGAGAAAAGAACAGCAAATGCACTACGTGAATGGTTGGAGAAGAGGAGGTCGTCAATCTCCTCTCGGAAGAGATGAGTGGGTGGAAGATGGAAGATGGAGGAGATGGAAAATGCTCTGTGAATGGCGGATGGAGGAAGAACGGGTGGGGGGGCTTAGTTTCATGGCTACGGGACTGTTTTATTGCTGGGAGGAATGGTAGTTCACGAGTTGGCAGTTAACAAGGGCGTGGTGCACGTCCGGTTGTGGGAGATCATTCCATGCAAGCCACTTCTTTAACTTGTCCGTCCACGTTCTCCATGGTTGAGCTTCAGCTAAGTTAAATTCCTCAATTCTGCTCTTCTACACATTTCCCTGCAATTGCTCATTGAATTCTCCTACATATACTTAAAGAATACCTTTTGTAAAACACATCATATTACAAGAGAAATAATTCATAATATTTAAACCCTAACTATGATTGCAATTGCTATTACATTAATGAAATTCATCGTACAGAACAAATAGGGTACAGGCTCGAGGGTAATCCAGTTTACCCTCGCGTAAGTTCGTGGGTAAACGGCTTAACCCTTGGACTCTGCATTTAGACATAAATCATGAATTTTTTGTGTGAATTAATCACTTTATCAGCAACCTAAAGAGTCAAATATCAATCATTAATTCCTTTCTCAATAGGTAATCAACACAAACATAATTAACGACTCAAAACTTAATTCATACATCATTAAAGTGAATAAACGCGCATAATGCTCAAAAGTATAATTAACCTTATAATCATCATAATTCAATGCAAAATGCAATTAAAACTCATTAAAACACAAGAATTAATATCAACAAAATGCACACTTTTGAGTCTAAACAAATCCCCCATACTTAAGTTTTGCTAGTCCCTTAGCAAAATATTAAAATAAAACTATAAAAAGTATGAAAGTAATAAAAACTACTAAATAAAACTAACTAAAACTATGCTAGGCTACTTTCGTTGGGAACACGATTGCACTTAGCAGGTGCAGCAAGCCTTTAAACCCTTAGGTTACCCTAGTGGCAGAGTTGTGCCTCCGAAGGGTTTTCAGTGGATACACCCACAAAATCCAAATAAATAAATAAAAAGAGATAGAGAGAGAGAGGAAGAAAGACAAGAAATAGAACTAACCCAAGGATCATTTGAATCACTTGTTGCTAGAACAATTTCAGGGGAATGAGGTCGCTCAGTCTCACAACACTCCCTCTCCTTGCCCTTAAATTGAATAGACTCATTTAAAATGTGAACAATGAGTCACCTATTCATGAGAACCATCTGTCTTATGCAAGTAAGAAGAATTCACACCTTCACCACTCTCAATTAGAAATTAAATCATTAAAGTAGGCACACATCTTACCAACAAAAGAGGGTAATTTAAAATACTCCCTTCCTTTCTAAGATATTGGAAAATGCTTTGGCTGGTAGACAAGGGATAAGGCAATGATACACCATCACTCAGAATGTTAATTTGTTGATAAAGTATCATTCCACTTCATTCTCACATCCCAAATGACTTCAAATATTCCCCTTTTCTACTCATACTGACATTGATCCTTTAAAAATTTCTGATTCTTTTAATATTTTTTTTTTGATTTTTGATTTTTCTGTGTTTTTTTTTTTTTAAATTACCTAATAAATGACATAACTAGCATTGCACACTTCGAACTATTAAATGACCTATGATCGATTAATTTCACCACCTTATATCTCCATAGCCTAATTCCCAAATGAACTCTATGGTGCATTAAAGCTCATACCCTTGCTACCTTCCTTCACATAACCTCTAACTCAGAAAAGTTTGGGAGATACCTTAGGATAATGCTCACTAGAATAGAAAATTTTCATATCATGATCATTTTTATGGGGCACTTGGCATTGGTTATCTCTCCACTCAAACAGGGTGATGAGAAAGGAAATTAATTCATTTTAGAAAACTAGGTTAACAAGGCATTAATTCAAATGAAACAGGAAGACTCAACCCATTGCACAAGTTAATTTGAAATCCATCTCATCTAAGGGCAATAGGTTACTTGGAATTGACTTTGGAATTCTCCTCTCAATATAATAGGGTCTTCCCATTAATTCTAATAGCAACACTTGAAACTTACATTCCTCAAGGTTTGTTCTTGAGAAAACATAAAAGATATAAAAGATGCGAAAATCACAGCAAATCACAAATATTTTTAAAATTTTAAAATTTTGAACATTTTTTTAACATACTTAAACTACCCAAGCATAAACCTTAAACATATTCGCCCCCCCCCCCCCCCCATACTTAAATTTTGCATTGTTCTCAATGTAAATGGAAAAGTTTAGTATAGATAGGAAAATTCATGATAAATACGAAATATAATAAACATCCCTGAACATCAAGCATGAAAATGTGATGCATGCTAAATAATGCATTGAACTTAATAGGATGAAGCATGTGAAATGCAAAAGTAATATTGCAGAAATTAAATACCAGTGCTATGCATCAATAAAATATGATGATAAGGAGGTAATATGAAAACAATATAAAAACAGTGCTCCAATGTATCTATACTTGTGGAATTTTAATAGCTCACAAGAAAACTAGGTAGTTTATAAATAGACACTACCAAACTGTAGCCTTATTGGCTTAAGCTGAGTGGTGTTGTACATCCCCTCCATGAGCTATGTGCCCATTAGGTACACAGGGATTTGGCACAGATTGACTTGGAAGAGCACCTTTGTTTCTTAGGTTCAGTGAATTTGATATTTGGTTCAATTGTGTCTCAATTCTTTTAATAGCTTGATCATATGTAATAATTTGAGGATTATATTTTAATGCTGAGTCTACTTTTTGCATTAAGCTTGTTAATTGTTTCTCAAAAGTTTGATCATGAACAGGTTGGTTATGATTTACATTTAAAGAACTATTGTTCATTGCGTTTTGTTTAATAAAAGGTTGTCTTATAGATTGAGGTGGTTGTTGGCTTGGGTTTTTCCATGAAAAATTAGGATGATTCCTCCACCTAGGATTATAAGTAGGATTGAAATTTGAGTTGTTACGTTGATTATAAAATAAAGCATTAACATCTTCAAAGTCATTTAAAATAGGACAATCCTCTACAACATGACCTTTGGCAAAACAACTTTTACATTTAGGCATAGTAGGCTCATTCTTTTGTTTAAGTTGTAATTGATCAATTTTATGTATCAAGCTAGCCATCTTAGCTTCTAAATCAACATGTGGTTCAACAATATGGACTCCCCTAGGGGTAGGAATTTGTTCCTGACTTACTTCAGCAGCACTTTCTCATTGGGCAGTTCTTTTGGCTTGATCTTCTAAAAATTTCCAAGCATTATCTATTCCTTGGTTCAGAAATCCATTTTGACTTAAAGATTCCAAGAGTGTCTTTGTGTAATAATCAATTCTTTCATAAATAGTTTAGATTTGTGTCACTCTCTTTACTCCATGATGTGGGCATTGAGCTAGGAGATCACGAAACCTTACAAAATTTTTTCAGAAAGGTTCTCCAAGTTTTTGTCTACCATTCAAAATTTCACTTTCCCTTTTAATTGTGACATGCATTGGATAGTATTTTCCTAAAAATTCAAAATAGAATTGATTCCAAGTGATAATAGAATTCGGTTGTAAACTGTATAACCACCTTTTTGCACTATCTTTTAAAGCAAATGGCATATACCTTAATTTAATTGCATCAACAATCATGTTTGGTACTTTCATCATATTACAAACTTCATTAAATTCTTTTAAAAACCAATAAGCATCTTCATTTTCAAATCCATGAAATTTTGGTAACTAGTTGATGTAATTGGAATTTAATTCAAATTTGTCATTGGGACATTCAGGTAGTGTTATGCAGGAAGGTTCATCCATTAAATTAGGGTAAAACATACTACCTATTGTTTATTCTATAGGTTGTTCTTGTTGTGGGGCAACCATAATTGTTCTTCTTGTAGGTGTTCTGACTAACCTATGAGATGAATCCCTAGACCAACCTGACATACAATATTTAAATGTAAAAGAAGATTTGCTTGTGTATCGTCATTAAATAAGCTTTAACTGCCATTTCATGTTGTCATGCAATAGGTACATCTGTTTACAATAATACCACAACTATAGTAAATGATATAAAATTTTTAGATTTCATAAAAACATGCAACCAAACAACAAAGATGTTCATTTAGTTTTTGAGTACAATATAACAAAGACGTTCCAAAAGAAATAAACACATTGCAAGTGTTCAATAGGGGAGTTTTTGAAACAACCCAAGGCTAGGTTCGTGGGTAAAACCCTCGAACTAACACATGGGTAGATAGAAAATATTACACGCAGTGTTATAGAGTATTTGCGTAGGGGATTAATTCATGGAACCACACTATAGAAGAAGGCAAGGTTAATTGATGAATAAGTTCATCATTACAGCCTCCATCAACTAGTTGGATCTTGTAATAATAGAGATTATCCCAAGCACAATAAATAAGAGTGTCTCCATTGATGAAACAAAAAGCCTTGATTCTTCCTACAAATGGCATGTCAGGTGTTCCCAAATCTTCCAGTTGCAATTCAATGTAGACTCGATTCCATTCCCATTTTGCAATATTCTGTACCCTCCAAATTTCAAATTTCATTTCATCATCCCACCATCTAATTAAACTTAGAGATTCAGGCTCTCCATTAGTTCCCCCAAATACAGCCAACTTGACTAAATCATAGAATGAACTTGATAGTGCTCCCATAGGGAATGGGATAGGTAGGAGCTTCACTAATTCATCTTCAATGTTGATGGCAATAACCATAATCTCATTAATAAATGTATGGGTACAACTTGTTATCAAGTAAATGATTCCATCGATAATCACATGGTTTCTGTTGTTTGTTGGTCTTCCTCCAAAATAAACTCTCTTGACAGGTTTCCATTGGTATTTGTCAAAATGATAAACCAACAAATATTGTCAATCAGTCCACATTCAAGGTTCCTCCCAACAAAATAATTTGTGCATTATCCTTTTGTCAGTACCCTTAAATGTCAATACTGCACCTGAATCAAGTAACACAAGCTTATCTCTGTTATGGTTTGGGAGTAACAATTCTATATTTGTAGTAGGGTTCTTAATCCCAATATCAGATTTGTTAGAAAATTGTTCTCCAAAATGTCTGAAAATAATTAGCCCACCATTACAACTTAAAATATTTTCAATTCCTTTTAGTGATGTAGGTTGAATTCCTGCCTCAGAATCAATCCCATGATACAAATTTTCTCGAAAATGCATCATACCAAATCACTCCACTGATTGTATTTCTCATTTTGTATGCTTGGTGTGAACAAAAGTAATGCTCTAAAATAAATCCCCAGACACTCTTGCTCACACAACTTAGTTTGCATATTTCTCTTACTAGAAAATGACTTAAAACCTCACGCAAGATATCTATGGGAATCTCCATCGCTCACTAAAATTCATTAAGCATAAACAATACATTTAATCAGAAATAAAACTCAACTCAATACATCTAATAATCATGACATAAATGCACAATATACGAGTATTAATGTGATTAAAAATGACTACACAATAAAAATTTGTGAAGATTCTGTTTATTGTAGCTTACCCTCAGACTAAGTTCGAGAGTAATAGTATTTACCCTTGGACTACCTCGTGGGTAAACCCAAAAACTATTAATTAATTACAGATCTTTCCATCCGATCATCCGATTACCTGATTAATCTTATAAAAATCACTAAGGCCCTATCATGCATTAACCCCTTTTTTCACGACCTACATTCATAGTGCTCTCCTCCTCCCACGATACATCATGGCTTCCACCTCCACTGCTCCTCCCTCTGCTCCAACATCAAGCTACAAATGGATTAAGATGCTAAACTTCAAGAAGTTCAAGTTGAATGCTGAAATGTGGCATAATGATAGGAAAAGAAAGTTCAAAGCCACGATCAGGTAGTAGGAATTGAAAACGGTAACAGAAGACATTGCCGAGTGTCTTAAACAAAGTAAGGAGGCTAGTATCGTAGTGCCAACCTTCCTTAAAGAGAAGATAGCTTCTCATATTGAGAGAGAAGTAGGGCAAAAGTAGTTGGCTCACTCTAAAAATCATTTAGCACAAGAATTGCTTAAGAGAAGGTGCATATTTTGGTTTCATGGGGAGGTATTTTGTTTAGCCACTACAGAGTCTATCAAAATTAAAACAAGGACTTACTTTTGCAAGTCGTGGCAAACAATAACACCTAACAAGTCCATTTTGACTAAGGAGTGGATGAGATTACTTAGGTTTGAACAATTTGAAATGGCATCATCTGGATGACATAAGGGCAGCCTCAAACAAGATAAAACCAAGGAAAAGATACTGAAAGATTTGAAGTATCAACTGCAACATTTCCACACCAAGGTGGAAAGATAATTTGTCACCCTCCCCACAATAGTTTCACAAGCCATAAGCAGTTATACTCAGTAGGCTTGGCAAGATGAATGTGCCATTAGGCCTAAGAAAGTCTTGGATCAACAAATTGTCTTGGTTAAAGCTGAATTATGGTTTATGAAGGTTGTCCACTCCATCATCATGGATTTAAATCGCACCTCAGTGGCTAGAGATGAAATTTTTGCATGCCTCCCTGAAGACAAAGATGAGAGGGGGAAATATGAGTTTTATATGCAAACATATCTCTCTTTGGGAGAGAGCTTTGAGGTGGCTGAAATTGCTTCATAGTGTGCCCTATATGAATGGAGAAAGCACACTACAGAGAAGGATGCCCTAGCTTCTGAAATGGCTAAAGTTGAAGCTCTATAGAAGGCAGCTGAAGTTGAAGCTCTACAGAAGGCAGTTGAAGTCAAAGTCAAGGAAGAACCCTAGGAGGCAAACTTCAGGCAATACAGTGAGATGATGGTAGGCCCATCCGAACCATGTGGGGTTGAGAGAACAATTGAGGAACCTCACCCTCACAAAGATATTGAAGAAGAAGAAGAGTGGACTGAAACTAACTCAGAGGAGGAGGAGGAAGAAGAAGAAGAAGAAGAAGAAGAAGAAGAAGAAGAAGAAGAAGAAGAAGAAGAAGAAGAAGAAGCACCAAAACAACCACCACAAGAATCACAAGAACAACCACAAGAGGAGGAGCAAATTCTTTTTGTTAGGTAGGAGGACGAACATTCAAGTAGCAATGATGATGAACTCACCCTAGGTGAGTATATTCATCAACACAAGAATCCACAGTCCTCAAGGAAGTTGCTTGGGTTGAAATGGAAATTCAAGTGGAGATTCAGGTATAGTTAGGGTTTTAGGTTGAACATATTTTTCTTTAATTTCCCCCTTTTTAGTGATTTAAAATGTTGATTTGTTAATTTCAGGAGGAAGGAGCTACTGTTGAAGCAGTAGTTCCATTTTTGGAACCCCAAGACAGTGAGGGGGTGAACCAAACCATCCTTGAAGCCATTCAGTTTGCTTCAGAAAAGGGCCAGATACTAATTAAAATTCAATCCCTTTAGTTGTATTTTTTATATTTTAAGTTTAAGTTTTTTTTTAAAATATTGTAGCATGAGATGAGGTCCTCAAAAAAAGAAGAAGAACAAGAACAAGAGGCGAGGACTACTATTAGTCCTCCAGCCTCAAGTCCAATGCAGGCTGACTTTGATTTAGGGTAGACAGAGATTTCTGCTAAGCAACAAACAGAACAGAGTGGAGAAGAAGATAGAGCATTGGTGAACTATTCTCCCCTTGTAGAACCAAGTATAGCCACTACCGAAGTATCAGCTCCATCCTCCCCACAACATGTAGAGCCAGCTCAACACATAGGCACCAATTCAGTGGTTTTTAGGGATGTCGAGGCTAGGGTCAAGTTTCAGAACATTAAGAATTATGATATTCTCTTCAACAGACCAGTAGATTTCGATTTCATAAATGAGATCAATGACTTATTGGAATTCCAGGGGCTGTTGAAAATTATCCCAAGGTTAGGTAATAATTTCAAGGCTGAAAATTTAGTACCTGCCTTCTATTGTAACTTGCATGAAGAGGATGGGGTTTTTGTAACCAATGTAATAGATGTGAACTTATATTTGACACCTGAATTAATATATGAGAGCCTAGGGCTAAGGAATGAGGGTGTAGAGGTTTTAGAGTCCTCTACAATGGTAGATTGGTCTGAACAGGACATGAAGAACTGCATGGCCATCAACCCTCGGATTAATTTTTTCAATAGGCTAAAACATATGACAAGCAAAGCCCATATGGTTGCATTGATTTTAATCAGAACAATATATCAAAGATTCGAACATGATGTAGAGTTGTCCGTCTTTGTAAAGATTGCAACATATGTTGTATTAAATAGAATTCAGGTGAATTGGTACAGAGTTTTCATTTCAAAGATCACAAGCATCAAAAAGAAATTATTCTATGGTGATCTCATCTACCTGTTAGTGTCAAGATCCTCTGACCTATCAGCCTGGGCAATTAAAAAGTTAAAATCTAGAGTGTTGACTGCCAAGGACTTGAAACAGCTTTCTACAGAGGATCAACCGACACCTTAGATCCACAGTGTACCATCTACATCTCAACAGAGAGGATCAACCTTAGTATCAGAGAAGGTGGACACTGTATTAGAATAGTTAGCAACTCTGAAAGAAGAAGTTGCAGAATTGAAATCCAGACTTCTAGAGCTGTAATTAAAAATTTTCTTCTTTTGATGATGATGTAATTCAAACATTTGGAGAGAAAACTCCCTCATGCTATACCCTTCAACATTTTAAATGACATATGTTTTAAGATTTTGATTTTGTATGTACTTCAAATTGTGTATGCTGTTAAATTTGTGTGTCCTTAATTGTTGTGAGTTTTAAATTTGACAAAGGCCATGGTTTTCTAAACCCTTAAAAAAATTTCAATTCACAGTTTGATGGATAAATATAACACAACACCCGTTCAATTAAACCATTTCAGAGAAATTAAGTGTTTTATGAACACACTTGTTAGAATCGTGCAATTCTATGAGTTGCATTCTTCTTTTAAATCTTCCTTCATTAATTCCCCAAATTGTATTTATCTTTAAAAATCATTCGAATCATGAAATAACCTTTAATCTCACTTAGATAATTAACATTGTTTATTTTTAGTAATCCTTATACTTAACAATTACATTTTCCAGCAAACATAACCATATTTGGTTCATAGGGCAATAACTCTTGCATAAGTCCATGGGTAAACTAGATAACACTTGGACTTATACGAGGTTTATCCCACAGTGCATTACTTTTCTTTTATATATATATATATATATTTTTTTTTTACAGTTCGAGGGTAAACAGGACAACCCTCGAACTTACTTTGAGGGTTATACTCTGAGGGTAAACTAGATAACCCTCAAAGTAACTTCAAAACAAAATACAGTAGCAGTTCGAATAGAAATGTTTACAAACATTATATACTATTTTTATTTTTATTTTTTTTTATATTTTCCCTTTTTCTTTATATTCTTTTGCTCTCCTTCTAAATCAACAAACTCCACCTCTATCCTCTCAAAAATTTTAGAAAATGTTTTAGTCTTTGACAATTAACTTTAAAAATTTCATAACTTTGAGCATCTTCCAAATCAACTACTCCATAAGGATAAACATATTTAATAACAAATGGACTAGTCCATATGGACTTTGTACCCTCTCTTTCATCCGGCTATCACCCGGAAGCCCATGGGTTTCCACCGGCCCCACCGGCAGATGGACCGAGGTACAGAGAATTGAAAGGTGTTTGTGTGAGCGCATCACCACGTGCAGTTGATGGCTCGTTGAACGGAGTCGCCACCTTATTTTTGGGTAGAAAACAAGGAAAACAGGATGGGAAAGTGTCCTTCCGCCATCGAAGCGATAAAACCATATGGGTGACGTAAAATTGAAATGAAAACATGAGAGAACTGGATACGGGGCTCAGGGTACTGTTGGGGAAGGTGTTAGGCACCCCCAGACAGCCCGGGCATTCCTGGCCTCTCTCCGGCTCTAA